>JBBPTO010001016.1:0-19426 GCA_038094155.1 Pulveroboletus cf. aberrans | reverse complement strand
ATAACAATAAGACCCCAATACTGTCCAACTGCATATGCAAAGGGGTTGTGAGTTGGCCCTGCAATGATGGTATCTTAGACAGACAAAAAGACAACAGAATACAGACAACAGAATATCTTGCCAGGGCACTGCCTCGGGGACTTAGCTCCTTCTGACTACATATATCCTGGAGTCTGGTCGTCAGGCAATGACATAAAGGGGACAGAGCATTTTACAGTTGTGTGATGACAGAATTGCTTCTACAAAATGATCAGGAATGAAGCGAAGATAAGGACACTCACCAAGATAAGGACACTCACCAAAGGGTTATTAGTGGATGACAGGGCGGGATGAACAAAACAACACTCACTGAAGAGGCTATCAGTGCCACAACCTGGATGAGATCATGCCTGTTCTGAAGCCTGGCTGATGACAGGCAGGATGAGATCACGCCTGTGAAGTCTCAATTGTTGACTTGATTGGCAACAGGCAGGACAAAGGTTCTTTAGATTTTCAAGTGGACTTATGCAAGATACTAGTATACTATGTACTACATCACTCTAGCCCACTACGACTGCGACTGACTACATCACTTGATGGAATGAAAAGGAAAAACAAGAGCATGTGAACTTTGCGGTCATAAATAGTGACCAGCGATTTCAGAGTCAGACATGAAGTCCGCTTGAAGGGAGGGGCACTGCCTAGTTAGTCAAATTGAACTTTATTTTGGTTGACGTGGATAATAGAGGCTATAGTACATACATTAATAGGTAATACACAAGTATAGAGTAAAGGAAATGGAACGGATGGTACACAGTATGTATCTAAACGTGCGATGTAATGAGATAAATCGTATGCGGTGCAGGAATGTGGCTTGCAAATTCATCACATATTTCACGGTCACTTTCAAATCTGGCTGTAATCAACTTGACTTGCCATGCCTTTGGAAATGCCTGAAGCCATGATCTGCAATGTGACTGAAACCTTTGATGAGGGTCCACACAGTAGAGTATATCACAAGATGCTCACCAGAATGCATGTTGAGTAGGACACATCCAACTTGCAGGAAAATGTGAGGAACTTTGTGTGGCAAGCACATTTTTCATTGACGGGGAACATAACACTTCTCTCGTTGATGTTCTTGAGATCAAGCTTGACATCAGTCAATTCCTTCAAGTAGTGAGTGCAGTCCAGGACCATGGAGAGGAGAGATCGGGTAGATGGGAAGTCCGTGATGCAGAGCTTGAGCGATCACACTACCATTGGATCCTGAAGGTGCCTTGTGAGTGTGATAACATAATTTGGGGGTCCCCCCACATAATGGAGAGCTGGAAGATGAATCAATGGATGGTGCCCAAAGTGTGGCTTGGAATTTCTGCAGGCATAAATGTTAAGTTGCTGTATGCAAGGGTGATGCACCAAAAACTCCAACAGCACCTTCAGGGGGCATTTGGAATCCAATTCGAAGTAGAATAGCAGGGGGAGGGTCAGCATGTCAAGAAGCTTGCCCCATGCTGCCCTGCTAAGCCCAATATTTTCCAAGGATATATGGGAAAGGAGAGAGTGGGATAACATGGCCATTGTAAAAGGTATAATTGGAGGTGAAAAGGCAAGGGGAGTGTCACTGAAAAATGTATGAAGGCTGCTGGTTAGTGAACTGACAGACTTAGGAAATTTAATGCACTGAAGCTGATCGGGGAGAGAGGAACTTATGCAATTTAATGAAAGATGGTGACATCCATATGCTTTCATGTTGTAAAGTAGCTACAGGACTCGGAATGAAGTCCTAAGCAAGAAAATATAGGGTGTGAGTGTAGGTCTCGACCCAGGGGATTGCAAAGAGAATGAAAGAGGACTATAAGAATGGCTCACTGATTGTCCACAGGACACTGGAAAACTGAGTCTGGCTTCCCCCCATTCAGTAGGGCTAGGAAACCAACTATGGTGTTGCAGGACTATGGCAGGAATAGGGGAAACTGGAGGGAAACTGGCTTAGGATTGGTACTGAGTGGACTTAGATGGTTTTCATAGTGATGGTAGGGAAACTATATCCTAATTCGGGCATACCTGAATGATATATAACAAGAGAAACACAAAAGAAGACTATTTGACTGTAAAAGAATGTGTGGGAAAGTGATCCAGTGCGCAGGAATCCAGTATCCGGTGGACCGGATAGGTATCCTGTATGCATGGGTCCGGGTCCGATACATCGAATTGAAAGGAAACAGTAGACAAACAGTAGACAGATCAAAAACTAACCTTCAGACAACTACTGGATCAACTCGGATCAGGATTGGTGGTGGCACAGAGCAGTCTCAGATCGACTAGAGCACAGGATAGTAGAGATGGCTAGGGATGACCGGATATCACTGTAGAAAACTGTACTTTCCTACAGCATGCCAGAGGGTGGAGGCAGAGGCTTGAAGGGTGGCAGAGGAAGTCATGAGGGTGGCTGAAGAGGCACAGAGGCAGGTGAGTGCACAGGCCATCGGGTGGAGGGTGACTGATGGAGGATGATTGGAGCAGGCGGGTTGCCAGAGGTGTGAGGACCAGGGCCTTGAGTATGAGTTCAGGCCTGGCATGTCAGGATGTGAAGGTGAGATGCGAGAGGCTGGGAAAGAAGAAGCCAGAGTGCTGGAAGTGGAAGAAGATGGAGGCACCAGAGAGGTCAGAGCACATGCGGAAGAAGGCGCAGCTAGAGGTGGAGGGGAGTGGGTCGGGGTCCAGGACAGATGAAGTCCTTGTCAAGGTACTTCAGGAAATTTGGAACGTCCTCATTTGTCAGAATTGGGCATTTGACCACCAGGAGGTGCTCTTGAGCACACTGATACAACTCAAGGTGGAAGAAATCTGCAGGGAGATGGAGGGGCCAGAGGATGAATGGGAGAAGGAGGAAAAGGAGGAAGCAGTGGACAGAGAGGGGTTTGAGTAGTTGATCTGGCTTCAGCTTTGTAAAATAGTCACATTGAATGTACATGACATGAACAGCATGAAGGAATGACAATGGAGAAGCATTGGAGGAGGCCTTAAAGGGCCAGAGGGATTTGGAGGAATTCAGATGGGAAAACAGAGGGTAGATGGTGGAGTGAGAAGAGGTGAGAGAAGTGGTTGGGAAGCACAGGAGCAGTTCCTACCCCCCTCTTAGGGTCGACATTCCAGTGTTGACAGGGAACAAAAATGAAGGGAAATGTCCAGAGTGTGGAGGTATCAGAGGGAGATGGAGTACCACGGAGTGTGAGAAGCAGCTCCAGGAGGAGGGGATGGAGGAAAAGATGGAGGGAAATGGAGTGAGTTAGGGAACCACAGAATGTGTCAAGCAGCTCTGGGCAGGGATGAAAAGGCAGGAGGGTGGGGTCGATGCTTTTTGAACAGACCGTTTTCCATAGGTCTCCAGCCAATTAGGTTAGAATCTGGAGTGGGCAAACATCAGGACTGCCAGGTGGCAATCAATGAGGGCAGGGAAGGTGAAGACATGTGGAGCGCACAGAGCAACTCCAGGCAAGAAGAGGTGAGAGATGATGCTGTCAAATCTGAATGGCCATGTTCCAAGGTACTCCAGCCAATCTTGTTAGGATCTGGAGCAGATGGATGTCAGTGGTATCAGGAGGTGGGTTAGGGAGGTCAGAAGGGATCAGAGCAGAGAGCGGAGATGAGGAGGTGTGGAGTGGACACAGAATCTGAGGCAATAGCCCTGCAAATGAACAGAAGGAGATACTCGACTTCTGATGCACAACAACTAGAGGCCAATGAGAAGGAGGGGCAAGGGGGTGTGAGTGCTGTGCTGGGCAAACACAGGCAGAGGGTGGACTGCAGGTCCGAGAGCAGAGTAAGGAGTGATTCTGGGGTGTGTGGTGCAACTGGAATGTCAGAAGCATGCAGAATGGATCAGAGATGAGGCAGATGTCAAGAAATGGGAAGGGGTGTGAGTGTCGCATGAAGTGAACACAAGCCAGAGGGATCAGACATGAAGTCTGAGCAATCTTGAGGGAACCAGAGAGGGTGGTCATTCAGAGGATGGCTGGTAAGGCCGGAGTGAGCTCAGAGCTTGAAACTGGAGACTGGGATGACGTCAGAGGGGTTGGCATTCGGTTTATAGTCATCATGTGAAGGTGCCACTACAGAACCCTACAATCAATGAATTGTTAGCAGGTGAGCTGGCAGTGCTTGACCGAGCAATATCTGGAATCCAATGATGGTATGCACAAGGCATCAGAGGTGGTATCCCTGAGATGGAAAAGCAGAGTTGAGAAGTTGGACGTTGGAGTGCAGAGGTCAGAAGTTCAGGGAGATGTCAGGGAGACATGGGGACAGAAAATGCCATCAAGGCATGGGAGTCATAAAATGGGGTGGTGACTGTCAGAGGGTTCAGAGGGGATGGTGGAGGACAGAGTTGTGAGAAGATTGGCATATCTCCAAATGGAGGCAGAATGGACTAAGGGTGATGGTACCGGTCATAAGTAATGAGTGGATGCATTTAGACAGAGTATGGATGGGGTCAGGGAGTAACACAGCTCCCAAGGGGAAGTCAGATGGTCCACAAGTCAACCTTTCAGTCAGACAACTCTGGAGGAACCAGAGTTGTACAGAGACATCTCTAGTGGTGAAGATGTTCTGATTTAAGATGCCTAGAGAAAGGACTTGAGATTGAAATCTCAATGTGAGCATGAGGGGTCATAGTCAGAGTAGTGACAGTATGGATGGAAGCCTGAATATACTGTTAAGACCAGATCTCTTCCACTCAAACTCTGGTTGGAGATCAGAGGTCGAAGGAGATCGAATGGCCAGAGATGGCCGAAGGTCTGGAGGATCACATCCAGAGGGGTGAAGGCTTGATGCATAACTTGTGTGTTGCATCTCTGCACTGTCATGGCCTTCTTGGTCAGAGATGCATTGGAGGATCTGGAGTAGGATTGGAAGAGGAGTCTATGATGATATTAAGGCTGAGGCTATCTACATACAGAGTTGGAGTATATATACAGAGGGAAATTGGAGGCTATGTAAATAGGTAAGATGGAGTTGGAGAGGTCATATGCTGGAGCTGTGCTATACAGCATTGGAGGGAACAGAGGGGTGAGACTAAACTATATACAGAACAAGAAACATATGTAAGGGAATCTAAGATAAGTCTGGAGAAATGGAGGAGCAGAGTTGGTGAGAGGTCACTGGAGGGATGTGCGGAGTTAGTCCGGAGGTTGGAGTTGTGTTGATTACATGGGATATGACACAAACTCACTTTGCAATATTTGAATTATTGTCAGGTCAACAAGATGATCAGTTGATGTACTTACCATTACAATGGGACCATTGTGAGCCAGAGGGATTTCCTTGCATGGAATGAGAGTCTTTGACTTTGTGAAGTGGGTGTGACATGGCAACAGTGAATAGGCAGACTTACCGCTCCAATAGAGGCACTTTCTTGAGCCAAAGGGACTGCTCGCTTACATGTATGTGGTACAAGAGTCTTCATCATATCCATATGAGTGATTGTAGCAGCATGTTCTCCAGCTGGATGGGTCAAAAACTAGGGATGAACTAGTCAATTTATGTGGAAGTGCAGGCAGGAAGGACTTACTGCCTTGTCTGTCAAAATGGAGACATGGGTATCACAGGCCTCTTGCATATGAGTCTGTCTGGATGTGAGTGGATTATGCTCTGCAGCCTGAGAGGCTTGAACATGTTTGTGAGATTGATCCTCTCACTGTTTCTCTTGTGCAATGGCTTTCTGTTGTTGTGCAAGTTGCTCCTGCATGAGGTTCTCTAGAAAATGATTGGTTTCACCAGACATAACTAACAGAATAGCACAAAGCTCACCTTTCATGACCTGAACTTTCTCTGTGGGATGGCAAATATGACTGCTCAGCAATTGAGTGAGTTCAATGGGAGGTTGAACCTTGTTGATATGCAAAACTTGAATGACATGCACCATTGTAGGCCTAGGGTGCAATTCTATAAAATGGACAGAAGAGCATCCAATGGTAAGCAAATTGGTGAAGCTGGATACTGGAAGACACCTTGCTCTTACTTATATGCTTTCAAAGAGCCTGCCACATCATGCCATGCCCAGGGGGGTGCCACCCAGGTTGAAGATTAGGCAACCACCTTGTGCCACCCAAGTCGAGGATTGGGCAGTTCCAGACCACCGTGGCATTGACTAATTCACAAATCCCCTTTTGTGCATATACAAACTACAAGCCCTGTGACAAGTGCAATGGCTAGAAGCAAACTGATGGCAATTTGACCAATACTCACCTGGGTTGTGATGCCAGGCTGCATTGCTGTAAAGCTCCATGCTGCATACAATGACCTAGGCATTGCCAACTCGGGCTTGTTGTAGATAACAAATTCTGGATGTGGGTCTGCCATCCAAGCACTCAGCAACATGAATGCTAGTGTGTATCCATGTTACTTACCAAATACCATCTGTGCATGGCTTGGTGAGACTGGTTTGCATTTCTAATGATGTCCAATGTGGGACTGCCTGCCAGTGGGAATGACATTGTGTCATCTGGACAATCTAAAAGGGTCCAGCTTGACCCACTGGCTGGTCATGGGAGTAGGGCATAAGATGGATATACCTGGGTAGTCCTATCCATATCCATCAACTCAGGTCTTTGATGATTTCCCCTTCTTACATCGTGGAGTACCACAACTGCATCTATGATAGGTGCATGGCCATTCCTATCAGCACCCAACTAGATATGGGCTCTGCCCTGTATTGTCTCATTTGCCTCTTATGGAAAATCAGCCATCTCAACTTCCTGAACCATTCTACTGCCATCATCATCTTGGACAAAGCCAACCTCAAGCTTGATATCTTGGCCCATTAGCTAGAACTCAGGGAATTCCTTGCTGACCTCAATCACTACCTCCTTGAGACCAATGCTCAGCACAAGAAACCCCTACCCATACCAGCTCCCATTCCTGCTCCTGCTCTGACCACCACCATCACCCCTACCCCTACCTTGTCTACTTCATTCACATCATTGTCCCCTCTTGAGGAAGAGGCCATTGCCCTAATCAATCAAGCAGAGCTCCATCATACCAAGAATATGAGAGAGATCATCCTTACTCCTAGTAACCCTCATTATCCTCAAGCCTGCTTTCAGTGCCCCCATCTCAGGCATTTTTGAGACTGTTGCCCAGAGTACCAGTGTCCCACATGCCTCTGATGGACTCCTGGTCACAACCAGCAGAAATGCCCTCTCTGATGCCATACTCCAAGGCCCTCTCCCTCTTCCTCACCCACATCCTGTCATTCATCACCATTGTCATTCAGAGGAACTCCACCACCAAGCTCTACTCACCAGCATGCCTGACACTCAGTTCATTTCACCCCTCAACACTGCCCCACATCCTTACAGACAACCACCATCAACATACTGCCCCCAGATGAGAGGGAAGATAACTACCAGTTCAATGATGCTGCCATGTTGAGAACATGACTGGAGAACCCTACAGGAAATATAAAGATTTTTGAAGTACAGGGACTTCAGTTCTATTAAGGGGGTAATGTTATAATCATTACAATCAGACCCTTTTCTTTCTTAATGCTTACATATGCATGGGTATAAGTCCCAACTTGAACATTTCTTTTTTTTCATCACTAACTATGATACCATGACTTATTGTCCATTTTCATTGCATTCCATGTGATTCCACTTGCTCTGTCAGCAACTCCTTCCTTCACATTCCATCTCTTTCTATGCCTGCCCTAGACTCCTTTCCCTTACATATATAAACCCACATCGCCATCCATGTAAACCTCAGTCTAGTCTTACATACCTTTCTTCCACCGTTACCTTACCTTTTTCCACCTTTATCTTCTACCTTGTAACATCATCACTGGAATACATCAGGTGTTCCCACTCCATGATACAGGCCTAAGGATAGCCTTAATACCTTCTTACTCCTTGTTGCTGTGAACCACCCTTAAGTGGAAAGTCCTTGTTGTTCATCACTGCTAGTCACTGAACTCCTCATCCACCATTAACTCAGTAGTCACCTTGTCATCTGTCCTCAATAGTAGGCAGACTCCTCATCCACTGTTCACTCAGTAGTCCCTTCATCATCTGTCCTCACTAGTAGGCAGACTCCTTGTAGACATCTTGCAATCATTGAGCACTGTTGCCACCTTGTCCATAGTTCAGTCCAAAGCTCCAAAGGATCTATGTCTGCCTTCATACAGGTCGAATGTAACAGTGGAGAGTTGGAGGGTGTTTGAGATATGGCTAACAGGTAAAGATGGAGTATAGATTTTATGAGAACTGGAGCAAACACTGTTGAGATTCTGTGAATCGAACACTAGGTCCTGTGCTCTGTTAATACAGGCAGACCATAGTGGTAATACACTATTCATGTTACTAAAGACTTAGGTCAAATATTAAGGCTTGACTGTCACATCAGTCAATCTTAATTACACTTTAGAATTGACCACATGATGATCTAGATGCAGTCTTTATGACTCAGCTATGATGTCATCGGTCTGGAGCTTTCTTAGCTTCACAACAGCTGTGTTGAATTGACCCAGATCCAACTCCACCTATTTCAAATAAGTGGAGCAGGATGACTGATCCTATGATGTCATTCTGACATCATCAACCTTATTCTAGTTACATCGCATACAAGTACATACAGTCAACTCCCTTGTAACCCATACCCTATATAACCCATACTCCCTCTTAACCCATAGCTTTTTCCATCCACCAACTTGGTTCGCAGTAAATTTTAGACATACCCCATACCCCATAACCCATGGTGATTTTGGGACCCGATAACCCATAGTTTCAGGGGAAATTTTCCAAATTGGGTGATCATATTATATAATAAGTCACAGGTTTTTCCTGAAGTGGTAGGAATAACTCAAGAGTTTGACTTTTTCATCCACATGAAACCTGTAGACACTCTGAAAATTGGCCTAAAAAAGCTGCAAGGTCAAACACATGATCAAAGAGTCAAGCTCGAAGCTGCCTTGAAAGCCAATCAGACAATTTCAGAGGCTGATGAAGAATGGTTGGATAATGCTGGGAATTTGGTGGAAGAAGAGTGTCTGGTTGACAAACTGAGCAGTGCTTCCAATTATGAAAGTGCTCTCAAGGCTCTGAGTCCACAGGAACAGTCTGTTGTGCAATGGTTGGTTAAGCTTGCAGGAGGGGGAGATCATGCACCTTCAAGAAAGCAGAATTGTAGAGTGTCATATTTCTCATTGCTTTGATTTTAAGTTGACCCGATGTGATTACTGTAGATCCCACAGAAGCCTTGTCAACTGAGATGAAACATGCACAGCCAGCTAAACCATTGCTGAGAAAGGAAAATGCAACACTTGAACAATGAATTGAGATCCTTGACTGGCATCACAAGCATAGTGCAAACCAAACACAAACGGCAACTCATTTCTGTCCAATTTATCCAGCACTTTGACTCACCCAGCCCAGGATATCAGCTTGGGTCAAAAAGGAGTCAGAATGGCATGTGGAACATGAAAACAGTCTAGGCTTGTCCTGTTCAATGAAACGAGTGTGCCAGACACTCCACCCAGAGGTCATGCAGATGCTGGACCTTTGGGTTTCAAAAGCTATGTCTGATAATCTCTTGCTGTGTGGCGATGTTCTCCACAAAAAATGGGCAGTCTTCACTGACCTTGTTGGCATTCTGAATGATGAGTGGCTCAGATTGAGTGACGGGTGGCTGAGTTGATACAAGTTATGAGCTGGTTTGAAGAACATGAAGTGTCATGGTGAGGCTGCATCAGCACAGCCTGAGGATGTCAAAAAGGAACATTTGTGAGTTCAGACAAGAATAGAAAAAGGTGGATTTGTGCTAAAAGATATTTGCAATCCTGATGAATCTGGACTTTTCTATGCATACATTCAGTTTGTTTTGTTTAAATATCTGAACCAAAATGTTGCCAGGATGCCTCCCAACCTGGGACTCTCCAATGGACTGCATTCTGGTGTAAAAGGAAAAAAGAATAGATTGACATATTTATTCGTCACGAATGCGGATGGCTCCATGAAATTACAGCCATTGATTATTGGGAAGGCTGGCAAACCTCAAGCATTCCAGAAGAAAATGGGAGTGCAGCTCAGTTTCAATTATTGCCACAATGCAAAGGCATGGATGATGCCATCAATTTATCAAGAGTGGTTGGAAGACTGGGACACAAAACTCAGGAAAGAAGGTCAAAAGATCCTGCTTTTGCAGGATAATTTTTCTGGCCACATCATTCCCAACACCCTCACCAACATCCATGTTGAAAATTTTGCACCAAACTTGATCACACACATTCAACTGAATGATCAAGGCATTATCCATTGCTTCAAGGCACATTATCAGGCCAAATTCATTCATCACACAGTCAACTGCTACAAGGCTAATGTGACTCCATCAAAGATCTATGACATCAACAGCTTGAAGCAATGCATCTCGCTGATGAAGCATGGAAGGAGGTGGACACCACTACTATCTGGAACTGTTGGCACAAATCTGGCATCCTACCTGACACACTAACAAACCTGACAGATGGACCTGCAATTCAACCATCCATTCCCATCTCCTCCCTCATCAACATCACCAAACCAGGAACTTCTGATGACACAATTTCGTGGGCTGAGAGTGCAGTTAAACATGCACTGGACAATCTTGAGAAGACTGGTGCTCTCCAGCATGTGAACTGGATGAATCTCACAGAGCTGCTCAATCCAGCTATTGAGGCTCAGAATCTTTTTGTCAGCACAGGGAGCAGATAATGGCTCGGGTACCATGGCCATCGAGGACATTCCGACACACGCTGAGGCCCTTCATGCAGTGTCAGTGTTGCAAAAATACACAAAGGCAATCAATACACCTTTCACTTGCAGGGTAGAGGCAACACTGGGCACATTTGGGTGGGAGATGTGTGCAATAGGAATGCAGGGTATGAAGGATACCAAGCTAACTAATTATTTTACTTGTAGATAGTGCTAACAATACTACAATCAATAATCATCGTTTTTGTTCTGATCTCAGCCAGTCTTTCACAAACCCATACTTCCTCATAACCCATACCTTATGGCTTCCACAAGGGGGTATGGGTTACAAGGGAGTTGACTGTACATGTTCCTAGACATATTTAAAGGTGATAGGTGCCATGATGTAATTAATAACAAGATTCATTTCCTCTTGAGATCAAGCTTCTAAGAAGCTCTGTAGGAAACCAGAGTTCCCTACAGTGATATCCGGTGTTCTCCCACGGTCAGATAGCCCCTATCCTGCGCTCCTTCCAATCCTAAGAACATTCTGCTGCCATTCATCCCAACCCGAGTCAAGCCAGTTGAAGTCTGAAGGTTAGTTTTGAGTCTGATGTCCGGACCCGAGTTCCCACACACTGGACCCGGTGTTCCTGCGCCTCGGAAACCGTTCCCACGCTCCGGATTCGGTCGGGTTTTTGTCCTTTTTATGTTTCCTTTACTGTACTTCATTCAGGTATGCCTGGATTAGCTTTTTGTACCTAGGACTTAGTTCCTAGACAGTGTGCAAGTAACCACCACCATTCCTAAGCCTTAAAGTCCAGTTCCCTAGTCTTTTCCTTACATTTCCCTACAAGTCCCCTTCAAGTCCTGCAAGTATAGTTGGTTTTCTAGCCCTACTGAATGGGGGAAAGCCAGACTCAAGTTTTCCAGTGTCCTGTGGACATTTAGTGAGCCATTCCTCCAGTCCTCTTCTTTTCCTTTTCCTCTCTTTGCAATCCCCTTGGGTTGAGATATACACTCGCACCCCTATTTCTTGCATAGGACTACACTCCGGAGTCCTTTTGCTGTTTTACAGCTCTACAAGGGTTGATCTCATCAATCTCAACTAACCCAAACTTGGTCACAAGAACTATAGTCTCTATCTTGGTAAGCATCCTCAACTCACCTCTCTCTTCTCTGCCCTGCACAACAGGAGTACCCTTGTACCCTCCTGTTAAACACTCAAATGAATTTGCATCCCTCTGATGCCAGAGTGGCAATCATGTTGTCCTGCCAACATCCTAATTAGTATCAATGATGACATCACATTTTGTTTGATCTCATCTTGGCCCGTTTTTTCAGGATGCTGCATGCTTTTATAGCAGATAATACAAATACTGTTGGGGAGGAAAGGGAAAGGAGGCTGATGACTTCAAGCCAGTAGGAAAAGAATTTTTTGAAGAATAATGTAACTTCATCCAAGAGCTCTGGAGTATAGACAACATCTTGCAAGTAAACCACCCAGTACTGGCAAGAGTACACCAAATGAGGATGAATTGTCTTCTTGATCTCAGTGGGTAGATCTGAAATATCTTTGTTGTGATGTTTAGGATTCTTTAGGACACAGATATTGAATCTGAGAGATCATTGCATGCATGCAAGCAAGGCCTTTCCAACATGAAGTGAATGATGGGATTGAATACAAACATGAAACCCAGAACTATGATCTTCATCCAACAAGAAATCCTGAAATGAGGTATGAAGTGGCTGAATGGGCTTATCTTCATCTAGCACCCCATCAAGCAGTGACTCCAGAGGTTTGATGACACCTTGAATATCAATGTCTTCATCTGACCTAAACAGTTTACAAAGTGATGTGAGGGATAATGGCTCCTTTAATGCAAGCACAACAGCCATTACATCTTTGAAAGACTGCTGAGCCTCTCTCAGTGTAAACAGTTGCCCCAGTATTGTCTGATAAAGTTCATCCAGAGAGTGAACAGTGGCTTGACTACCACTTTTTAGTAGTATCCTGAGCCTCTTGGATGGGTTCAGCCCAGCATTCTCAACCCCTTTGATGAAATTACATGTAGTAGATGCCCACTGAAACAAATGCTGAGAATGATGGACAAGTATTTGGCACCACTCCTGGTCAGGCCAAGAAGATTCAAGTTCTGTATGCTGATGAAGGAAATGGTGGATAAACTTGTGGATGTCTCCATCAATCACATCCTCAGAAATGTTACCCATCTGTTTGAGCACCACATGAGAGCCAGATGGAAATGCAGAGAGGATATCACTTTCTGGCCAAGTGGTGATGAGGAAGTGGAGGTTCGATGGAAAGGAATTCTCAGTGATTTGAGTGGAAATTGTCGAAATGTGTGCACTATGAAGGGGTAGAGGTACCCAGGCTCAGTTGCACAGTGGTAGTGAAACAACTGCTGTATTTACCTATGGAGGGATAGAGGTACCCAGACTACAGACATAAGTAAAGGAAATGCTAGATGTAGCTAAGAAGACTAACCTCAGTTGCACAGTGGTAGTGGAACAACTGAGGAAGAAATGACGAAACCAGACTGACTAAATAGTGATGGAGATTAGAGTGCTTGAGCTCCAATGTAACTCCAATCTGATGTCTGGAATAGGATAGATGAGGTCTGAAGGAATAAAGGGATCTTACTGGATAGAATGGTCAACTCTGAGATACTCTGGAGCAGAGTTGATGGACTTGGTGTGCATCAACCTCGGAGTTGTAGTGGATGACCTTGGAGGTGACTGGAGATCAGAGATGTTGCATTTTGACAGAAATGGCTTGTAGGAGTTGTTGATGGCTGGCCTGATCTCCACTTTCATCAAAAGCATCAATCACAATGACCAAGGGCCCAACATGGTAAAGGTGCTGGCTACCTGTTCTGTCAGTTTGTATGTCTTCTCAAACAAGCAGTCCAGTTGGGGTAAGAAGTAGGCCAGACTGTGGATAACAGTAAACTTAGTCCGATTATGATGAATGTTTCAGTGGGCTTACTTCTCTGGCAAAGCAGCCTTGTTCCCTTGCTCATATGTTCTTTGAACAGCTTTGTCTTCCCAAAGACTTTTGAGAGGATCATAATAGATTTTCAGGAAAGACTGATAGGATTGAGGATTGCAAGCATTTCTGAGGATGTCAACAAATGGTAGGTTCTCCTCTACAACCTCAAGACCCATGTCCTCCATGGCCTCCAATACATAGGTCATGCCTGTTGTCAGATTATTGAATACAAGCTGTCAATAGTTCTCAATCTCTTTGGAAGAGAATGGTACTCGATGGATGAGCCACATTTGCTGTTGGAATACCAAAATGAGAGCATGAGGATGTGTAGATAAGAAGTGACACACTTTGAGAACTGTCAACTTCCCTGAGTCACCAGAGTCAAGGAGAAATACCTAAGAGAGGATTAAGAGCAATGATGAGGCAGGTTTGAGACACATCAACCTTGACCTGAGAGGCCATCTTGGCCTTTGCCTTGAAAGGGATGAAGTGAGTACAACAAGTGACCAATAGGACAGGGACTGACCTCCTTTAACATCTTTTCAGCTTCCCAATGCTTTTTTTTGTCATCCTCAGACATGTTTGCAATCCCACTTGAAGAAAAACATATACCCATGACAAAGCGCAATTTAAATGGCAAGAGAAAGAACAGGTTTCAGCACTAGGCTCTAGGGAAACATGGATCAGAAATGAACAAGAAGTGTATAAGAAATGAATGGAAATAGATGGAGCTCTTTACTGGGCCTGCACACAGAACAGGCCAAGTAAGATTGCAGGAGAAGGGAAAGGACCAACTGTGGCCCAGGTAAACAGTGGTCAATAGCAATTCTGACTGCAATGTGACCATGTCTGCTGTGTGCTGGAGTGCTCAGCCACTGAGTGGGCCCAGGCAATGACAATGACCAAGCTGAGAATGCTGTCAAGGCATTTGTTCCCAATGAAGGCAGCCACAATACCTGTCTTGCCATGGATGGGGAAAGCTGTGAGATTGTAAGGGAAGGATGCCTGGAAGGCTAGCCCAGCTCAGCAAGGGGTAAATATTAAGACCATGATCATCCTCTTTTGTTTTAGTATGTGATACGTGCCATCTAATCACTGTAAGTATATATCCAAACTTTCGCTTGAGCACTTGAGCGATGGCATTCATCAGAAGACCTATTTCATAATTCTCACCAAGTTGAATCTGCAGTGCCATAATGTTATTAGGTGGTCAGCCCAGTACACTCATCACAAGTTGAGTTTCAAATCAGGTAGCTTTCTACATGGCCCCTGCTGTCAAAATGTACCTCCTCCTGTCAAAATGTAACACCTCCGATCTCCAGTCATCTCCGAGGTCGCCCACTACAACTCCGAGGTCGACGCACACCAAGTCCCTCAACTCCGCTCTGGAGGATCTCAGAGTTAACCATTTCACTCAGTAAGGTCCCTTTCTCTTCTTGGACCTCATATATCCTATTCCGGACATTACGTCGGAGTTACATCGGAGTTCTCACACTCTAATCTCTGTCACTATTTAGTTAGTCCGGTTTCATCATCCCTCCCTCAGTTGTTCCACTACCACTGTGCAACTGAGGTTAGTTCTTTTAGCTACATCTAGCTCTTTTTTTTACTTATGTCTGTAGCCAGGGTATCTCTACCCCTCCATAGCACACAGAATTTTGACACCTCCAACCTCTGGCCTCCTCCGAGGTCGACGCGCGCCAATGCCACCATCTCTGCTCCAGAACATCTCAGAGTTGGTCTTTTCACTCAGTAAGGTCCTCTTTCTTCTTCGGACCTTATATTTCCTATTTCGGACATGATATCGGAGTTACATCGGAGTTTATACGCTCAATCTCCGTCACTATTTTAGTCCAATTTTCTTGTCTCACTCCCTCAGTTGTCCTACCATCTGTGTGTCAACTGAGTCTGGGCCTTCCTGCCCCTCCATAGCACACAGATTCTGACATCTGCAGCTTTAGAGCTCAATCTATTGAGCCTTTGTCACCTCCTCCTGGTCCAAATAGGCTCAACCAATCCAACATGTGATCTGTAGTCTGACAGAATCACCTCAAGCACATGTTACATGCCCTGGCAGTGCCTGTGAACTTCCTTGTCATAATCAGTAGATCAGAATGAAAGTTTGCTGGTCTGTTGAAAGAAAGAGCTGGTCAGACACATCCCTGTACTTCTCAAACTTCCTTCAAGCGGGATTAGCCCATAATTGAATTGGGTGGAGACATGTTTCTAATCATGATATTGGGATCAGTCTCACCTTCCACAATATGTAATAGTGTGAAGTGCCCCACTAAACAAAAAAGATGGACCTAAGATCACTGGTGCAACATTGACAATGTGTAAGTTGCATGGTGACTTGAAGTTCTGTCAGGTTCACATCTATTCAATCTGTCCTCAGGTCCAGAACTTAGGGGTAATATGCAAATAGAAGGATTGTGAGAGCAAGTCTGTAATGCCTAATCTACTAGGTAGATGTGAGTCCGAGTCAATGTTTCAGAAAAAGGAGCTTCCAATGATGTCAATTGATGCTCAGCAGAAGCACCCTTTCAGACTCCAACATTGAAGAGCCCTATATATGCATGAGCCTCCCACTCATGCATCTTGCCCTTCTCTTCAACATCAAGCTCCTCTCTCTCCCCTGCATCCATCAGCATCTTGCTTCCATGGCCCCTTATCTTCATCTCTGCTCTGAGTGTCTGTCTTTCCTCCCTTCTGCATCTTTTCCCATGGCAGAGGTGGGCTTGGGCCCTCATCTCCCATCATCACCCTGGAAGCCCCTCATCAGAAGGGCATCAGATCCAGCAAGTCCCACCGCTGCATTACCCAGTCATGTCTTCCTCACTGTGGCCATGGCTGCAGCAGAAAATGTTCCCAATGTATACCTCCAATCCCCCTCAGATGAAGTCTCAAGGGGGCAGGTCCTTCTTACCCCATTCTGCCCATCTGCATTCACATGCCCCCTATCTGAAGGCTCTGGCACCTCCAACCCTACTACCTGTCCCAAGCATCATCACTGGATTGCTTCCCTCCCATCCTTCTCCTCTCCTCCCCCAGCATTGGGTGTCACAATTGGCATTCCAGGCAAACCTGCTATCACCTCTATCCTAGAATGGTTGGCAGCCCCTCCTACTCAGACAGCCTTTTCCCCTGCCTCGGTACCAGCCCCAGCTCCCCCAGCCATTCCACCTCTAGCCACTCCTGCCCCATCATTCCACAACAAAGCTTTCCTTCACTCCATGGTGTGCTTGATCATTCTGACAGAACAGATCTGAGAAAACCCCCTCCATTGCAATGAGGTCCATAACATCATGGGCACCATTGCCCCCAGCTTGGACTTCTCAGAGGAACTACTCCCCCCAGTACAGGGTGCATCTTTCCCACACCCTCCCTTACCCCTCCTTGCTTCCCCAGTGCATATATGTGCCCTTTTCCCCATCCTTTTTGCCTTTCACTGATGGGTTTCTCCCCCAGACTTACCCAATCCATATACCCAGACACTTCTCTCTGGCTTCCAACTAGCCCCCACCACTTATTTAATCATCTGCTCTATTTCCACACACTCAGCACTTTTGAACACACACAACCTAGGATTTCCCTCAAAGGTCATTAAGATCCTGGAAAATAACTGGTCAAGCCACATCCCACTAAATGCTCTCTCCACATCTGCCCTCCTGGCCTCAGCATCAGCCTCTCAGGATGACACCTTTCAAAACATCACCATTGCTAATGGTGGCCTTCAAATTGCCCCATCAAAACTAAATGAAAAATCGGAACATTCCATGACAGCAGATGAGTGGCTGCATGCCCACCCTCATCTCATGGCCTGCATTCGCCACTTCCTCCCTTAGGTTGGTGAAGAAGTTGCATTGATATGGGCTGCAAACCTCACTGCAGTATCCTCCCACATCAACTTCTTCTGCAACTTCTGACTCTATCTGAAGTATGACATCACCCTGCACTGTCACTATGTAACCAATGCCAACTTCAATGCAGCAATCTGGCAATCCAATGTCTGGGACCACATCATGGACACAGCCCATCTCCAGGCTCTCTCAACAGCATCTCCTCCCCCTCCTTCCATCTTTCCCTCCTCTTTCTCATCCAGGCCCTCCCCCACCACCTCAATCACCTGACTTCCTGCCCAGCCTCCACCTCTGGCCACACCCTGCCCTTTTGCAACAGCAGTGGCAGCTCAGCTCACCTTCCCTGCTCCTGCTGCATCTTTTGCAGCAATGGTGCCTGCTTTAACCACTCCTGTGGCACCACTGCCACAAAATTCCTCACTCTCATCAATGGCTCTTGGCAGACAGCTTCAGGTGAGCAACTTTGCTTCCATTTCAATGGAAGAGGCTGCATGGTTTTCCCTTGCCCCTGCAAACACCTCTGCTCCCACTGTGGAGGCACTCACTTAAAGTTGCAGCCTCTGAAGGCTTTCTTCCCATCATTACCCCATTTCTCTGACAAAAGTGGAAAGAATCACTATCTGTGGCTGAAATGCTTGCACAGTTTTCAGATGTTCCTGTTGGTATCTGCTTCAGCTGGTGCATTGGCATACCAGATTTCTACTTCTTGGACTCTTCCTTTATCCCCCCTAATCACAAATTGACCTTGGACCATATGGACTTTCTCTTAGACTACATTAATTCAGAAGTTGCAGCATGTCATTACACTGGCCCCTTTTCTCCCTCTCACTTAGAACATATCATAGGCCCCTTCCGCACTAGCCCTCTGGGGGTTATCCTCAAAGCAGGCTCCTCTTCTAAATTTCATCTAATCCAGGACCACTCCTTTTCACACAATGATTTCTTCCCATCCATCAATTTCATGATTGACTCATTCCTTTTTGAGTGCAATTGGGGCACCTTCAGTAACTGCTGGCTCCAGGTTGCATCTGCCTCTCCAGGCACCCAAGCTGCAATTTTTGACATTGACACAGCCCACCAATGCTCCCCAATTGTGCCGGAGGACCAATACCTAGTCTGCATCATAATTGAAATAGACAGAGTTCAATGGATCTTACCTGCATCAGCAAACAAACCCTCAGCTGTCCAGCCCTGGCCAGCATGGGCCAGACTGGGACAGCTTGACAGCTTCTCCAGCTCTCCTAACAAGGTATCTAACTGGCTAGCTCTGTCCCAGTCTGTCCCAGATACTCTCCAGTCTGTTCCAGATATCTTCAGACCATCCCAGGCTATTCCAGCAAATCACAAGCTAGCTTGCATTATTAGAAAAATTCAAACAGTTCAAACACACAAAATAAGATATCAAAGAATATATGTATATTTCAACTACAGAAATACAAAAGTATAACTACAAACAATATAGCCCTACACTAATGACTGGTTAGTGAACATAATCAAAGATGAACAATAAAACTTACCTATAGCTTCATGCAAGCTATCCAGTTAATGATTAGCAAGGATATGACAATATAAAGAAGTGTTACTTATCAAAAGTGTTGAATAAAATGATTGTTGTTGTTGAAGTGAACAGAGATGATAGTGGTTGAGAAAAGAGATGGTGTGGGAAAAATGTGAGCAGTGATGGATTTATATATGTTTGAATTGAAATTCAGACTCAGCAACAAACTCAGCCAAGCCAGAAATTTGTCTAAGTCTTTTAAATACTCCTCACTATACTTTTGTATGCTTTGTAATTGGGAAAGTAAGGAGAAGGGGGTGTTGGGAGAGTAAGGGGAAGGGGGAGGGAAGTGGGG
>JBBPTO010001015.1:0-19432 GCA_038094155.1 Pulveroboletus cf. aberrans | reverse complement strand
GTATGAAAGTCCAAGCTGATAAGGACCACTCTGAAGCCCCTAAATATAGGGTTGTAGATAGAGTTTGGATTTCTACAGATAACCTGTGGTTGACCCATGCATTCAAGAAGCTCAGTGGGCAACGGCTGGAACCATATGAGATCACCAAGCTGGTTGGAAGTAATGCAGTTGAGCTGAAGCTTCCCAGAACTATGCAGATCTACCCAGTTGTTAATATATCTAGGGTTAAACCCTACAAGGAATGTCTGCCAGGACAGACAGCATCCCATTCCCAGGTGATGGAAGACTGGGATGAGAGATATGAAGTAGAGTATATTGTGGACTCACACCTTCAGGGCCAGCATCTGGAATATCTGATTCACTGGAAAGGCTGGAGTGATGAAGATTGTGCATGGAAGTCTTAATCTGCTTTAGCTAATGCACAGGGCACTGCTGTTACGACTACCTCTGGTAGAGGATAGACGTAGCCCCTGAAGAGGGTTTAGGATACTAAATATGGAGGAGAGTGGGGCAAGCCGCTCTACAAGGACAAGGTATTAGAGGTTCTAGGAGAACAAGACTTTCTGCTTGTTCTATCTCAATGATCTGTGGTTGAAGAGCAGACTTCCTCAAAGGTTTGATACTTTGAGGTGAACAAGAGGTTTCTCTTAGAACAGTGTAGCCTCAGGAGTGCTATGAAGTCTCAAAGAGCAAGGAGGGTTCCTGACAAGGGACTAAGATGAGGACTAGGAGTGGAGCAAAGACCCAGTGTATTGAGGTACACAAAGGGGAGGTCTAGCTTGGGGATATGGGTACAGGAGATGCAAGCTTATATAGGAAGGGATAGAGTCATTGACAAAGAAAATGGAATTGCAAAGAATGCAATGGAAGTTGGATGATGAGTCATGGTATCATAGTCAACAACAAAAAGAAAAGAACGTCCAGATTGGGACTGACACCCATGCATATGTAAGCAATAAGAGAAAAAGGGGCCAACTGTAACAACTGCCAGAGATTTCCATATGAAATATCCCAATGCACCTCATCAACTCTGCATGTCTGACACTGAATTTTCTAATTTATTCACCCTCTATGATAACATAAAAGTTGTTTCTGGACCTGCAGTACCCTTTAATCGCCTGGAATGCAATTTGTAGAAGGGGGGTAGTGTTACAGTCACTTCCATACCCTTCTGACACTTCTGACAACACTTAGAATGTTTGACATACTGAAAGCAATGCTTCTGAACTCAGAAGCTTGGAAACATGGGAACTTGAAAGTGCGGAAGCTCAGAAGCTCAAAAGCATGCCTAAACTGCAGGAACTCAGAACCCGGAACCTCAGAAGCACTGGAAGCACAACAGTTCAACCAGAACTTTGTATTTCATCATGCAAACCCTTTCCATTTGTACAGTATGTCATGCTATGCATTTCAGACCCTCTCAGAACATTCCTATGTCTTTCATGCATCACCCATGACCCTAATATCATTTTATGCCCTTAACCTATACATGTATAATCTTTCATTCTTCCACACCATGCATTCTCTGCACCTAGTCCTTATGGTATCCTCATGGACATCTAGATTAGAGTACAATAGGTACAAACATGTAGAGTAGTATATAAAGGACAGGAATGCAGCCACTGGAGGGCAGTCTTGTCCTCTTGGTATTTTCCTCAAAATATATGGTGTCAACTCATTCCCCCTTCCCTTGACTAGTGAAAGCATCCTAGAGCCTTAAGTGGTTCTGAGTTATATCAAGATATGGGTGAAGGAGAGTAATGCAATGAATGTTGCACCTTTATGCATACTAACTTTTTCTATAGAAACAACTCAAGAATTGCCTCTGTGAGGCACAGGAACACAGGGCTGAGGCCTGCATTAACAATGCAATGATTGCCATGATTCAGGAGGTAGGTCGGTCAGCAGAGTGGTGGAAAGTGAAGTTGGTGAAGCATAAATAGGTTGAGAAAGAGTGGCTGACTGAGGTAAAGGCAGTGTAGGAAACTGGAGTTCTCTATGGTAATTTCCCATGTTCTTCCATAGTCTGATAGCCCCTGTCCTGCACTCCCACCAAATCTGAGACATTTTGCTGCTGTTCATCCCAATCTGAGTCAAGCCAGTTGAAGTTCAAATGTTAGTTTTCAATCCAATATTCTGGACCTGAGTTCCTGCATCTTGGAAACCATTCCTGTGCTCCGGGTTTGATCAGGCTTTCATTCTTTTCATGTTTCCTTTACTGTGCATCATTCTGGTATGCCCAGATTAGACTTTTTTTTACCTAGGAATTAGTTCCTAGACAGTGTGCAATCCACCACCATCATTCCTAAGCCTTTAAGTACATTTTTCTAGTGTTTCCCTTCCCTTCCCTTCAATTTTCCCTCAAGTCCTGCAAGATTAGTTAGTTTTCTAGCCCTACCAAATGGGGGAAAGCCACACTCTAGTCATCCAGTGTCCTGTGGACATTTAGTGAGCCATTCCTACAATCCTCTTTCTTCTCTTTGCTTTCTTTGCAATTCCCTTGGGTTGAGAAATACACTTGCACCCCTATTTCTTCCTTAGGGCTTCACTCTGGAGTTCTTTTGCTGTTTTACAGCAGAAGTGGAGGTGGAGGAGCAGCAACAGATTGAGAATGAGCAGGCAGCTGAGGCAAATGCAGCTCAAGAGAAAGTGAAGGTCATTCCTGCTCTGGTGATTGAGGCAGTGACAACAACAACAACAACAACAATGGACCTGACTGAGCCAGTGGTGAAGGAAAAGGATATGGTGGCAAGGATGGATGGAGTGGAAAAACAGGATGAGATGGCCAAGGGGGGAGTGGCATGACTGCTCTTGGTTGTGATACCATGACATGAGGTGAGTGAGGGATCAATCTGGATTGGAATGAGAATAACTGTCCATAGTGCAAATGAATGCTGATTCCTGATGAGGATGAGGGTGAGCTGACAAAGATGATGACAAAGATAATGAAGAGATGCAAGGAGAAAAAAGTCTGGAATGACAAGCCATGCAGCCGTTGTGCATGGTCTGGTGCCACCTGCACCAGACCAGAGGGGAAAACATGCTCCCCATGCAAGAGACTCAAGGTGAAATGCAAGAAGTCAGTGGGTCAAGGGAAGGTGAAGAAAAGGAGAAGATGGTGGTGCTCATGGATAGGAAGGGCAAGGCACCAGGTAAGTAATGGACTGACTTTGCACAATCTGAGACTAACACTCTGATAGAATGGACCAAGTGCCAGAAGATGAAGCTGGTCTGGCTTGAGGACAAGGTCAAGAATAAGGGCAGGGAAGATGAAGATGATAGACCTGGATCAAGCAGGCCACCAAACTGGGTAATGCCAGCTGGAGGGAAATGGTGGCCTATATGATCAAGCACTTGGAGGCACACCTGCTGGGCTCACAGGCACATCTGAAGGAAATAGAGGCAGAGGTGGAAGAGATGGCATCAGGTTGCCAACCAGCTGAATGAGCTGTTGCATATCCAGTGGCTGAAAGAGGAACTGGGACATTTTTAGTGTAGAATAGTTTTCTCTTTCCTCCTGTTTCTAAGTTGTGTATGAGTATGAATGTTTTGAATCCACATCCATGTGTCAATATGATATGGTCCCTAAATAAGAGAGGGAATGAAATGTAAGGAGAAGTGTAACGAAATGGATCTGAAATGAGTTTGGATGACACCAGATTGTGAGATTCCACCTGACTTGTCTTTGTTGATCATCTTTTACTTCTATGCCTATACAGATGAGCTGGATGGTAAGTGGACTGGATGGTAGTGTCCATATTGGATCAAGTCTGGTTTGAAGTGGCAAATGAGTGCTTTTGAGTGATGTGCACATTAGAAATAAATTAGCTACTTAGAGTGAGGACTTCAGAATGAAATGAAACAATATTCACTATAGTAAGAGATGGTTGTTATTTTCACATTTTTGGTATTTTACTGCAGTCTGTTGATATTTTGTAGATTTTAGTATCATAAGGATGTGGTTTGTCTTTTTGATATGAAAGAGGTCACAAGATCAAAAACCAGGGTGAAACAGAGATCACCAGACTAAATGTGGGGTAGAAATGAATACAACAATATTATTGATTGAGATGGATGAGCTGCAGATGGTTGGTATGATGAAATGGGATCTTGACAAATGGCAGTGGATTGGAGATGGACAAGGTTAATATGAAGTCGATTGATTTATTGAATGATGGATAAAAGTGTTCTTCATCAAATTTCCTTTCTTCCTTTATGCCTACTGAATGACTATTTTCATAACCAGAATCTGTGAAAAGAAATGATTGGATCCCTATCTGGTTGAGGGAATTCAGAACTGTAAGTGGATCAATAGTAAAGGGAAGGACTGTTAAGGCCTTTCCCTTCCACAAGAGAGTTTTATCAATGATCTTCTGGGCATCATGTCATAGGAGAGAGGAAAAAGAAAAAGAAGAAACAATAGCACACAGATGAGGAGGGTCTGGAATGTCATGGATGATGACTGGACAACAGAAAAAGAACACAGATGCTCCGTTCAATGGCCAAGACATGAATGGGCAGAACCAGGGGTGGATCAAAGAAAACTGGTGGCAGATCAGAATGAACCAGCAATGAATGAGAATAAAGGGGGGAGTAGAATATAACAAAGGTGGGGGTGTGATCATTGATGCATGAGCATGGAAGGCAATGGCCACCAGATCGATGTATGGGACCAATAGAAGGTCCATGATAGGGTCAGATAAAGGAGGAGACAGTATTTCAAAGGAAGGAGCTTCAGTAAAGATTGAAGTATTGATGGCCAAGATGGCATCATTATCGAGGGGGGCAGTGGAAGGCAAACATGATGTAAAAGATGGTGATGAAATAATAGGAATGAACTCAGCACCTACAAGGCACTGAATGATGGATGAGATAGATGAGGTAACAGAAATAGTCCAGACCTGTGTGATCTGGATCAACAGATGAGATAGTTGCAGGCCCAAGTGCCTGCGATGATGGGGTAGAAAAAAGTAATGAATGAGCGGGAATAGGCTCAGAAGAAGAAGGACAAAAAGGAAGAATAAATGTAGTGGCAGCCAATGTGTCCACTATTGAATATGAACCATCCAGGTGAATGTCAGACTGGATGATAGCTAATTGATCATGAACCTTGAGCAGTAGCCCTCTCTTGAAGAGGCAGTTGCAGTCTGCTTTGGATATCCTGTGATGTAAGATTAGCAGTGACAATATCTTTAAAAATTGACAATGATATGATTTGAGGTTGTCAAGACCTCAGAGAGGTTTTGATTGTGATGCATCTATGAAAGTTAGCAAGTTGTCTTCAAAGTAATGACTATTGGATTTGCAACTGAGATAAAGCAAAATGAGGGATGCTATGAATGAAGCCCACTTCAGTGCAGCACTATCCACCTCAGGGAGAGTTTTCCAGAGCTCTGCCTGTTAAGGGTCATGTAGTATAGTGTGCACTCAATCCTTTATTGGTCACTCAGACCTTTCTGCATGCAAAAATATCTTTGAGAAAGGATAAAAGTGTAATGGGTAGTCCATTGAATGAAGGTACAGTTGGCATACCATGCATGGGCAATCCATGACTAAAAGAGTCGAATATAATGAAACCAGATCTGGATCAAAGATACCAGACTGGATTGAATGAGGGTGGATAGAATGTAGGCAAGGAAATAAAGCAGAAAGGAGTAGTTGAAAGGGATGACTACATGTTAATCAATGACAGATGATGAAAAGGTATGTGAACTAAAGGCATGAAGAGTCTGTAATGCAGAGGAGAGAATACCAGATGACAGGAATGATGCGTAGTGTGGTCAGACTGAAGTTGAGTGGTCAGACTGATGGTGGAGTGATTGTTGGTGAATGTTGGATGTATTGAAGCTGTGAATGCCTCTCATGGTGGGCTCCAGATGAAGAGAGGTTGACTGACCTAAACTGCTATAGGTCTCTGGATAGGAAACTAGCAGGTCAGTAACACAAAGAAAGAAAGTGAAGGAATGATTGATTCATCCCAG
This sequence comes from Pulveroboletus cf. aberrans, assembly GCA_038094155.1. Lineage (NCBI taxonomy): Eukaryota > Fungi > Basidiomycota > Agaricomycetes > Boletales > Boletaceae > Pulveroboletus > Pulveroboletus cf. aberrans. Next base: position 13,451 of record JBBPTO010001015.1, on the reverse strand, counting down.
GGGAATTGCAGGTAGAGGATCAAGGAAAGACAACTGCAGGGCTTACAGGACTCCTTGGTAGACTATCTAGAAGAGCTCCTGGATATCTCTGACATGGCTGACTGGCAACAGGACTTGATTCTTCCAGAATCAAGAGAGAAAGGAAAGAGAGCCAGATATGACTGGATTGATGAGGACAGAAGACTTTAACTCTGAGTGAGTGACAGATGATAGATTCATTGTCCTGTGCTGTGTGTGAAACACAACTTTTGTAGTCAGCACACCTGAGACTCTAAATAAAGATAAAGAAGGGAGCATCTGACATGAATCTCATAACTAGATCACAATACAGATTGTCCAGTAAATGTCATTGGGTACACTATACATACAGTAGAAGTCAATCCAGTAGAAGGATCAGATTGAAAAGAAACAGATATAAAGAACCAGATACATACAAGTAGGGTGGACCTGAATTGGATGTCTAAAGGGTTTCTAGAAAAGGAGATTCTTCCAGATTGTAGCTAGGGTGATGGTGATGGTGGAGTCAGTATCTGAGGAATGGATGCAGAATGAAAGAAGTGATGGGTTAGGTCAAGGGTGACTTTCATATACTCCTTGGTGGATAGGTATAGGTTGTTATCATCCAAGGGGGTCCAAGTGTATGGAAGTGACTCAGAGTCAGAGGATTTGTTGGGGCTGGAGTGCCAATGAGAGTCAATTGGGGGCCTGGAATTAATGGTGGCTTACCAGGTGATAGTCAACAGGAAAGCTAGACCTTTTGTTATGACTACCTCAGGTAGATGGTAGGCATGGTCTCTAAAGAGGGTCTAGGCTGAGGACAAAGGGGAGTGGGGCAAGCTGCTCTATGAGGGTGAGATGCAAGGGTTTGAGATTAAAAAAAATGTTTTGCTTGCTCCATCTCAACAATTTAATGTCAAGGAGAACTAGACTTTCCTACAATCTAACATTGCAGGGTGGCAAGATGTTTGTTGGACAGCATGGCCTCAATAGTGCTATGAAGTCTCAGAGAACTAAGGAATTCCTGGCAAGAGACTAAGGATGAGAGACTAGGAGTGGAATGAAGCCCCAGTGTATTGAGGTGCATGAAGGGAAGGTCTAGCTTGGGAAATACAAGTACAAAAGGATGGGGTTTATATAGGTATAGGATGAGTTCAGGGTAGATACAAAGGGAGTTGCTGATAGAGCAAGTGGAATCACATGGAATTTCATGAAAATTGGATGATGAGTCATGGTATCATACTCAGTGATGAAAAGAAAAGAACATCTGGACTGGGATTCATATCCATGCATATGTAAACAATAACTGGGTAAAGAAATAGGGGCTGATTGTAACAGGCAGTGAGGTCAGTATTGGAGTTATGTGTGAGGGTGTTGGCTGAGCAGTGACTCAGAGGGCAATGAATGGGGCAAAGGTGGCAACAGTGATGACTGGAGAGGGGGCAGTGATGGTGGCAGTATGAGTCGAGTGAAGAGTTGATATGAAAGAAACTGGAGGAAAGCATGCTTAGTCACAATTAATGAGGTCACATGATATGTTCACACCTATGAAGGCTTACATGTAGTCCATGTGGCAAGAGAGCTGTTGAACAACACCAGTGGCTAATTTGAAACATGATTTGGGGCATGAGAGAAATCTGCTTTTATAGACTAATTTTACTTGTATATAGAAAGGGGTCTGAAATACTGAAAACCTTCCAAAAGGTGCTGCCAAGGATATGTTTTTGCAACTTCTAGGCAGCAGCTGAGTGGGCACTTCTGCCCTTTACTTAGTTTTGACACTATGCTTCTTCTCTGCACAGGGGAAGCATAACAAAAGGTCTAGCTTTCCTTGTCAGTTACCACATGATAAGCCATCATTCCACTCAGACTTTCCATTGATACTTGTTGATGCTCTCACTCCAACAATTCCTTTGACTCCAAGTCACCTCCACATACTTGAACCCCCTCTGATGGCAATGATCTATATCTACCCACTGAGAAGGACATGGAAGTCACCTTAGACCTTCCCCATTGCCTCTATCACTCTGCATCTCTTCTCTGGGTGCTGACCTCTCTGTTACCAACACCCATACTGCGGTTTGACAGAATTTTCTTTCCACAGAACCCCCTAGATCTACCATATCCATGAGAAACCATTGAAGGTATGTTATCTTTGACATCCACAGAGCTAAAACTCAACCCCCTGTCCAAATGTAACACCTCTGATCTCTGATCTCTTCTGAGATTGTTTATACAACTCTAAGATTGATGCTGAAGAGAGTTTGACTGACCTGAACTGCAATATGTCTCCAAATAGGAAAATAGCAGGTCAGTAACACAAAGAAATAAAATGAAGCAACAATTGGTTCATTCCAGGGGAATTTCAGGTAGAGAAACAAGGAAGACAACAGCAGGGCTTACAGGACTCCTTGATAGATGATCTAGAAGAGCTCATAAATACCTCAGACACATCTGACTGGCAACAGGACTTGATTCTTCTAGGATCAAGAGGGAAAGGAAAGAGATCCAGATATGACTGGATTGATGAGGACAGAAGTCTTGAACTTGAAGTGAGCGAATGATAGATGATATATTCCTGTGCTATGTGTGAAACACAACTTTTATAGTCTGGGCACATCTGAGACTCTAAATAAACATTTAAAAAAAGCATCTGACATGAATTCAGTGACTGGATCACAATACAGAGCATCCAGTACATAGCATCCAGTACACTATACATACAGAAGGAATCGATCTGGTAGACAGATTCAATTGATCAGAAATGAATACAAAGAACTGGATATGTACAAGTAGGGTGAACTGGACACAGATTGAACATGGATCAAAATGGATGCTTGATGACTTGACAATGACCTAGTGAAAGTCAAATAGATGTAGAATGACCAGATATGGACCTAAGGAGCAACAGCTCCTTACAATGCACACCAAGTCCCTCAACTCTGCTCTGGTGCATCTTGAAGTTGATTGTTTATCTCATTAAGGTCCTATTTCTCCCTTTGAACCTAATATATCCAATTCCAGACATTCCATCAGAGTAACATTGGAGTTTAGTGCTTGGATCTCCATCCTTATTTAGGCACCTGACTTTGTCCTTGCTTCCTCAGTTGTTCTGTCACACCACTGTGCAACAGCTGAGTCATGGTATCTCTACCTCTCATAGTGTACAAATTCTGTCACTCCCTGATATCCTTCAATGGCAATACTGCCAATGCTGAAGAATGGCTGGACACTATCTCAGCCTACCTTCTGGTTAACTGTGAAGTTTACCAAAATGATGTCAGGAAGGTTACCTTTTCTCTCTCATATATGACACAAGGATCTGCTCAAATTGGGGCCAAGACCTTCAGAAGAAAGGCTATTACTACCAAGAGTTTTGGTGAATGGTCTGATTTCATTGGTAAGTTTAAGAAACTTTTGTCAGAGAGGATGAAGTGGCTGATGCACTCACATGGTTGTTGTCTGCCCGCATGATCAAGGATAACAAAGGATGGTGAATCCCTTCCATCATAGATTTCAATTCTGAATTTCAGGCTTACATCTAAAGACTCTCAGCTACTGATGCTGTCCTTGTTTTGTTTTATCAATTGGCCATCATGTCACCCCTTAGCATCCAGATCCACTCTATGAAGGACATCCCAGAAACCATCAAAGGATGGTAAAAGCATGCAATCTCCTTCCAGAAACAGTAGGAGAGGGCAAACCTTGTCATCAAAGCCCACAAAGGAAGGACCAACCATTCCTATGCCTATGTCATTTCCTTGATATTGAAACCATCCTGTGACCCTGATACAATGGATGTAAACACCATCTCTACATGTCTTCAGAAGCTCACTCCTGAAGAAAGGGAATGTTGCAGAAAGAAGGGACTTTGCTTTTCCTGCTGAAAACCCAGACACTCTGCACTAAAGTGCAATGTAACCTTCAAACCCTCAAACCGATCTACCAAGAAGACAATAAACAAGGACTCTGAAGACCTCCCCACATTAAAAGAATGTGAGGATGATGAGAAAGAAAAAGTGGTCAGGAGAACAACTGGCTTCTATTTCAAGAATTTTTAGAATGGAGGCCAGCCTTAATGTCTGTCACCTCCTATCCAGTGTGTGCTCCTGTACTTGTATCCCATAAGATGAAATACATGCAGATCTATGTTGAACTCATGATACTCTTGCATACTCTAAAAACCATCGAATCACATGCCCTTATTGACAGTGGTGCAGATATCAACTGCATCAACTGGGGCTTTGTTCAGAAGAACAAACCTGGAACCTTCTGACTTGACAAACCATTCCAAGTCTGCAACCTTGACAAGTCCTTGAACAAGAAAGGTAAGGTGGATTTCTCTACCATGCTCTTTGTCAACATTGAAGAAATCACCAACAAGGTCCTTTTCTATGTTATGGATTGTGAATGACAGAACATCATCCTTGGATTTCCCTGGCTCAAGGTGGTCAGCCCCCTCAGTGACTGGTGTAAACAGATCTGTGCCATCTCCAAAACCCTCAACAAGTTGAAAGACTTGTACCAATCACATGCAGCCAACCTCAAATGGCAGGACTCCTTTTACTTTCCTGCAGCACTCAAAAAAACCATGGTTAATTGAATCTATAATAAAAAGGCAATTTGACTATCTCCAGAAGGACAAGGAATCCAAACTCATCACCATAGCAAGGAAATTTGCTGACCTCCATTGTGAGGCCCACTTTGAAATTTGCTTTGCCCCCTTGAAACCTTTTGTCACATGAAGTTCATGAACAAAGTGACTGCCACTACTGAGCTTGTAGTCACAGCTGAGAAAGCCAAGCCTAAGGCCATGCTACCCCCTGAATATACCGAGTTCTCTGAAGTTTTTATAAAAAAGGCTTCTGAACATGTTCTTCCATTGTACACATATAACCATGAAATCCACCTTGATGACTTCTTCATTCCAAAGTAGAGAAAGTTTATTCATTGTACACAGATGAAGAGAAGGCCATCAAGAACTTTATTCAAAAGAATCTGGATTGTTGAAAGATCTGCCCCTTAAACTCTTTCCAAGCTTTCCCTTTCTTTGTTAAAAAAAAATGATGAAAAACTGTGCCTATGCCAAGACTACCACTACCTGAACAAATACACAGTTCAGGATGCACATGCTCTTTCCCTGATCTCTGACCTTGCTGACAAACTGAAAGATGCCAAGGTGTTTACTAAGATCAATGTTTAAATCAAGGATGGTAATGTAAAACTCCTAGGAACTCTAAGGTGGAACAGTGTAGTTCTTGACCTAGGAAATTGTGGAGGGAGAAAGAAAAAGGTGAGAATGAATATAAATGGCTTACTGATGTCCTGAGAGAGCTGGAAAACATGAGTCTGATTCCTCCCCATTGAGTAGGGCCAAGGAATCGACTATGAGTTGTCAGGACTTAACTGAAGTTGCCTGGAGTTGAAGGGAGTTGAGGGAAATCAAACTTGAAAACTTAGGATGACTGGTACATGGTGGTGATTCCCTGTAGAACTAAGTTCGAAGTACAAAATTTTAAGTCTGGGCATTCCTGAGATGGTAAATCAGAAAGGAAATATGAAGGAATCAATATAGATGTGAAATAAAGCAATATTTCAATTGGGAAACACACCTCTGACTCATGAATGAGTCGTTTGGAGCATGAAAACAAGGGTCTGGTGCTTTGAAGGTCAGAGTTCTGACTCAAGAAGATGGCCTGTGACTATTGAAACTCAGAGGAATGGCAGAGGACTTTGAAGGAGCTTGGAGAACCTATAAATACTCGAAGAAACCAGGAATGTCACTGTAGGAACCTTTGGTCTCCTACAGTGACCAGTCAAAGGCTGCCTTTATCATGCACAAAGGCCTGTTTGAACCACTTGTTATGTTCTTTGAGCTCTTGAACTTCCCTGCCACATTCCAACAGTTTATGAATGATTCATTTAGAGACCTGATCACTGAAGGATGGCTTGTTATCTATATGGATGACCTCCTTATCTCCTCTCCCAACCCAGATCTTTACAAGGAAAGGAGAAAGTGCATGTTTGATACCACTGAGGTAAAGTATCTCAGAATGATTGTTAAATCCAGACAGATTGGCATGAACTCTGTCGAGCCTGATGCAATTGCCTTCTGGCCTACTTCCAAAAAAATCAAAGACAGTCCTTCCTCAGATTCACTAATTCTACCAGTGATTCATTCCAAACTACTTCTTGGCTGCATGCCCCCTGATAGATTTGACAAAAAAGAACCTTGTATGAAGTTGAACTTCTGCCTGCCAGAAAGCATTTGATGATTTGAAGGCCCTCTTCCTCTCAAAACCAGTGCTCTACCTCTCCAATATGTCCTGACCCTTTGCCATCATGACTGACACATCAAAGTTTGCCATTGGGGTGATTTTGCTTCAGACTGATGTTAATGAAGACTGGCAGCCATGCTCATACCTCTTGCAGTCATTCACCCCTGCTGAAAGAAACTACAGCATCTATGACTGAGAACTCCTTGCAATCATCCACACCATGAAAGCCTGGAAACACTATCTCTCTGGATTTCCTTTCCTGGTCCAAGCCTTCACAGACCATAAGAACCCAACATACTTCTACCAATCTCAGAACTTGAACTGCCAGCAAGCCCACTAGCTCCATGACCTTGCTGACTTTGACCTAAAAATGGTCCACATCCCCAGTTTCCAGCTCACCACCTCCAGTTATGTTCAGATGTGCTGCATTTTTTGTCTGTGTCAACCAACCTCTCCCTTGTCAAGCTTACCACCCTCATCACATGGCTTGAAAGGCTTGCTCTCTAGAAGGTGTGGCACTGGTCACACTCCCAGCATCAATGCTAGATGCAGCACTTTCGGTCAATCCATTCCTATTCTTGCACCTAGACAATTTGCTTTCCCTCACTATTTCCTGTCTGATGATGATGAAGAATACATCACAGAAGGAATGGTGACCATGACCAAATTTTTCAGAGGTGGATAATACATTGATTTGTAATCTTTCAATGCTGTCTTGGACATACTAAGGGAATAATGTTATAATCTGCCTTCTTTTTCTTCTCTAGTTGCATGTTTAAATATGCATGGGTATGAATCTCAACTTGAATGTTCTTTCCTTTTTGTTGCTAACTATGATACAATTACTCACCACCTGATTTCATTGCATTCTATGCAATTCCAATTGCTGTTTCAGTGACTCCCTTCTCACCTACCCTGAACTTGTCTTATGCCCATATACACCTGACTTGTCCCATCATGTAACTCTCAAGCTAGACCTTCCTTTTGTGTACCTCAATATACTGGGTCTTTCTCCACCACTTTTTCCTTGTCCTCATTCCCTTCAAGTTGTCAGGAACCCCATAGCGCTCTGAGACTTCATAGTGCTCTTGAGACTTTGCTGTTCACAGTAAACCCTCGCTTCTCAGTGATGTTGTAAGGACCCATTGCTTCTTAGATTTATATCCAGTCTATCTATGTCTGGTTGACTTTTCTTAGATTGTATCAGGTCCCTATCAAGCATGCAATCAATTCATACACCATCTGCGTTCTATTCATCATCAATCCAGTTCTGGTCCACTTCTTATTGTATGTATGTATTCAGTCAATCTAAATCCAGATTCTTTTCTTTTATTTCAAGTATGTACCATCATTAATCCATTAATATATCTGGATATATACCCAGACTCAGCTGTTGCACAGTGATAACAGAACAACTGTTTTTTACCTATGGTGGAATAGAGATACCTACACTTCAAACATAAGTAAAAAGAGAGCTAGATGTAGCTAAAAAAACTAACCTCAGCTGTTGCACTGTGGTAAAACTGAGGAAGAAATGATGAAAGTGAACTGAATAAATAGTGAGAGAGATCAGAGCAGTTGAACTCTGATGTAACTCTGAGATAATGTTCTGAATAGGAAATATGAGATCTGAAGAAGAAAAAAGGATGTCACCAAGTGCAGTAGTCAACTCTGAGTAACTCTGAAGTTAGAAGTTGCATTTTGTAAAAGGAACCTTGAAGGAGTTATATTTTTGACATTCCCAATCACATGGATCAGAGTCATGTGGGCACAGTGGATGGTGTCAGATAAAGTGATGTTGGCACAGAGCCAGAGGAGGATGACAGTGGCATGGGGCCAGAAGATGGTGATGGTGCAGGACTGGGGGTTATTAATGATGCAAGGCCAGAGAAGATTGGCAGAGTGCCAGAGAATGTTGGTGGAGTACTGGAGGAGATGAAAGGTTGGTGCTCTCACTGCTTACTGAGTGTATGCCATGATGGAGCTGTCATCTTCAGCTGGTTTGAAGTGCTTTGCTGAGCATGGGCAGTCAGATATAAGAGTGGCATAAAGCCAGGAGGTGATGACAGTGCATTTCTGAAGGATGTCAGAGACTGGTGCTCCCACTGCTTTTTGAATATACAGTGTGATTGAGCTGTTTTCTTTGTCTGGTTCAAAACATCTTGCTGATCATCAGTGGTTAGATGTGAGACCCTTCCACTGAATCTCAGTTGTCTGTGTTGAGGGAGTGGAGCTGAAGTTGAAGGTTTGTAAGAACCTGTGGAAGAAAGAATGGTGGAAGTGAGGAGTGGTCTATATGTCAACCTTGCAATGTGGCAGTGCTCAAGAGTAGTGTGATGAAGGTGTGGTAAAGGCCTCTGGAGTGCCATCCACATATGTATGATGGTGTCAGAACTGTTGGGGACATAGCAGGCAATGCTGCCAGTTAGAAAAGTGATTCAAAGGCCAGACTGAGCCAGCTGCTTGGCAGAAACAATGGAGAACTGGAGCTTCAGAACATGCAGAATGTTGCAGAGTGAGGTTGTGTGTGGTGCTTTGATCCACAGAGTGGAGTTGCATGGTGCTGGTTCTGATTGTGTGTGCTGTGAAATCACCTCCAAGTTGGACTGGATGAGAATGGAGTATGTATGTTTGAAAGGCAGTGTGGTGTGATGCCATGTAAGAGGTGGCACTGGAGTTGATGATTGTGCTGCATTTAATGTTGAATGTGATCTTGGATAGAACATGAGCACAGGCAGTGTAAGATTTACATGAAAAGGCCTCAGAGTGTATGTTAGCCCACTCTGTAGTTGTTGCATTGTAGGAGACTATAAGCTCCTATGGTGCAATTCATTCATTTTCCTGGACCCGGAGTGTCGGGATCTGTGTACTATGAAGGGGTAGAGATACCCTGACTACAGACATAAGTAAAAGCAGAGCTAGATGTAGCTAAAAGAACTAACCTCAGTTGCACAGTGGTAGTGGAACAACTGAGGGAGAAATGATGAAACTGGACTGACTAAATAGTGATGGAGATTAGAGTGCATGAACTCCAATGTAACTCTGACATAATATATGGAATAGGATAAATGAGGTCCAAGGGAAGAAAGGAACCTTACTAAGTAGAACAGTTAACTCTGAGATCCTCCAGAGTAGAGTTGAGGGACTTGATGTGTGTCAACCTTGGAGTTGTAGTGTAGAGATATCTGGAGATCGGAGGTGTTGCATTTTGACACCTCAGTCCAAGATGATTTTGTCATAGAGACCGAATCTAAGGAATACTTTGTGGAAAAAGAGGGTTGCAATGCCCTCTGCGGTGATGGTTTTCTTAGTGGGGCAGAGGATTATCCCTTTAGTAAACCTGTGATCAACCACAACCAACAGAGAATCAAAGCCAGAGGAAGAGGGGAGATCCATGATGAGATTGCACGAGATCTGCTGAAATGGGTGAGTGCATGAGGATTTAATCAGCATCAGCAGGGGAGCGGTAGGATGGGTTTTTGCCTTATTCTGTTGGCAAACTATGCAGCCTTCTACATACTTCCTTATGTATTGGGCCAGTCTGGGTCATCAAAATTCAGTGGAAATGAGCTGATGGGTTTTCAAGTATCTGGGGTGCCTGGTGGTCTTGTGATTGTGGCAATGGGTAAGTACCTTGTGATGGAGGTTATCTGTGGGAGGAATATAGATACATCCTTTGTATGAAAGAACTTCTTTGGAGTAAGACCAGTCAGAGAGGCATGAACGGAATGCAGGGGGTACCTCTCCTTGCAGTGCTTGGAGAGCTTGGAGGATGAGGGAGTCTGAGAATGAAGAGGAGGTAAGTTTGCCTGCAAGGGAGAAATCTATGAGGTTGATAAAGAGGGAGTTTGGGAGCAGGGTCATTCCTGCATTGTCTTCTTCATTGATGATGAGATCAGGGCAGCAGAAGGGAGCGTCTGGGGCAGCAAGCTGGAAACCTGGAATGTGAACCATTTTCAGGTCGAAGTCCACAAGGTCAAGAAGCCATCATGCTTGTCGACAATTCAGATTTTTGGGTTGATGGAAGTACATCAGATTCTTGTGATTGGTGAACACTTGGACTGGGAAAGGGGAGCCAGAGAGGTAGTGTCTCCAGGCTTTCAGAGCTCAGATTATCACAAAAAGTTTGTGATCATAGATGTCATAATTCCTCTCAGTGGGGGAGAACAATTGTGAGAGGTACAAACAGGGGTGCCAGTCTCCATTGGCATCAGTCTGGAGCAGGATCACTTCTGTGGCAAACTTTGACACATTGGTCATGATGGCAAAGGGTCAGGATGTGTCTGGGAGGTGAAGGACTGGCTTTGATAGAAAGAGAGCCTTCAGCTCATCGAAGGATTTCTGGCATGCAGGAGTCCAGTTCCAAGAAAGGTTCTTCTTCATAAGATCTATCAAGGGATGAGCAATGGAGGAATAATTGTTTATGAATTACCAGTAGAAGTTGCAAATCTGAGGAAGGAGTGGATGTCTTTAACCTTGGTTGGGGTAGGCCAAGCAGCAATCCCATCTAGTTTGATGGGGTCCATAGCAATCTGTCTAGGTTTTACAATCATCCCAAGGTATTCTACCTCAGAGGTGGTGAAGGTGCACTTTTTGAGTTTCAAGTGCAGGTGGAGTTCTTGCATCCTTTGCATGACATGTTTGGTTCACTCCTTGTGGAGTTCAGGTTCTGGAGAGAAGATAAGAAGGTCATCTATGTAGATGACAAGCCATTCTTCTGCGATCATGTCCCTGAATGAGTCATTCATAAATTATTAGAATGTGGTGGGGGAGTTTGTGAGTCTGAAGAACATGAAAAGGGGTTCAAATAGGCCTTTGTGGGTGATGAAGGCAGCCTTCCATTGGTCACTGTCCTTGATTTTGACATTGTTGTACCCTCATCAAACATTGAACTTGGTGAAGACCTTCATGTCTTTCAGCTTGTCAACGAGATCAGAGACAAGGGGAAGAGGGTATGCATCCCAAACTGTGTGTTCATTCAGATAATGATAGTCTTGGCAGGGGCGGAGTTTGCTGTCCTTCTTTTTGGCAAAGAAGAAGGGTGCTGCTTGGGGGGAGTTCGAGGGGCAGATTTTTCCATAATTGAGGTTTTCTTGGATAAAGTCCTTGGTGGCCTTCTGCTCATCTGGGGACAATGGGTAGACTTTCTCTACTTTGGAGATGAAGAAATCATTGAGGTGGATCTCATGATCATAGAGGCATGATGGGGGAATGTGATCAGATGCTTCCTTTGTGAAGACATCCAAAAACTCGGCATATTTGGGGGGTAACTTGGTCTTGGGCTTGGCTTTATCTGCTGCAGCTGCTAGCTTGGTGGTGGTGGTGACTTTGTTGACAAACCTCTGGTGTTTGAGGCTGCCACAGGGGGCAAAGCAGGTCCTGAAATGGGCTACTCAGTGGAGGTCTGCATACCTCTTGGTGATACTGATGAGCTCAGATTCTTCTTCCTTCTGAAGATAATCAAAGAGCCTTTTGTCATAGACTTGATGAACCATAGTCTCCTTGGGAGTGGTGGTGGGGTAGGGCTTGTCATGCTGTTTGAGATAGGCAATGTGAACTTGGTACAAGTCTTTTGACTCATTGAGGGATTCAGAGATGGTGCAGGTCTGTTTAGACCAGTATATGAGAGGGTTGACCACCTTCAGCCAAGGTGATCCTAGGATGATGTTCTGTTGTCCACAATCTGTGACATAAAAGAGGACCTTTTTGGCAATCCCTTTGATGTTGACAAAGAGTGTGGTGGAGAACAATACAGTGCCTTTCTTGTTAGACAACATATCAAGGTTGCAGACTTGGAATGATTTCTCAAGTAGGGACATGGAAAGTTTGTTCTTCCTAACGAATCCCCAGTTGATGCAGTTAATGTCTGTGCCACTGTTGATCAAGGCATGAGACTCAACAGTTTTGAGAGTGTGCAATGGTACGATGAGTTCAACAGGGATCTGCATAGATTTCATCATACAAGATACAGTTACAGGTGCACATACAGGGTAGAAGGTGGCAGATGTCAAGGCTGGCCTCCGTTCTAAAAATCCTGGAAGCAAAAGTGGGTGATCCTTCTGACCACTTCTTTGTTGTCCTCCTCACATTCCTTTAACATGGGGAGGTCTTTAGGGTCCTTCTTCATCCTCCTTTGAATGGAAGGCCTTGGGGTGTTCTCAAAGGTAGTGTTACATTTGAATGCTGAATGTCCAGGTTTCTGGCATTTGAAACAGAGGTTCTTTTTGCGGCAGTGTTCCTGTTGTAGAAGACTCAAGCTCTCTACAGTGACATTCCCATTTCCTCTGAGCATTCGTACATCCTCCAAAGTCCACCAAGTTACTCCACCACTCCTCCGAGACTCAATAGTCAGAGGCCATCTTCTTGAGTCAGAACTCTGATGTCCAGAGGACCAGACCTTTGTTCCTGCACCCCGAATGAGTCATCCATGAGTCGAAGTTGTGTTTCCTAATTGGGATATTACTTTATTTAGTATCTACATTCGTTCCTTCATCTTTTCTTTTCATTCACAGTCTTGGGAATGCCCAGACTGAAAATTTTGTACATAGAACTTAGTTCTACAAGTGAATTACCACCATCTACCATCAGTTCTAAGTCTCCGAAGTCAATTCCCTTCAATTCCCTTCAACTCCAGTCAATTCCAGCCAACTCCTGTCAACTCCTGACAACTCCATAGTTGATTCCTTAGCCCTACCAAATGGGGAGGAATCAGACTCTTATTTTACAGCCCTCAGGACATTAGTGAGCCATTCATATTCGCCCTCACCCTTTTTATTTCTCTCTTTGCAATCCTCTGGGTCGAGATCTACACTTGCATCCTTTTCATTAGCTTAGGAGTTCCACTTCAGAGTTCCTAGGAGTTTTACACCATTCTTCAGGAGTGAGCTTCTGGGGGTGAGGAATGGATATGGTGTTGACATCCATGGCATCATAGTCTCAGGAGGGTCTAGAACTTGGAGTAGCATAAGTGTAGAAGGGGGTGGTTTTCCCTCTTCTCGCTTCTCAGATTAGGGAAGTCCTTTCCCATTGTTTCTGGAAAGAAATGGCACATTTGTACCAGTCATTGATTTTGTCAGGGATGGTCTCCATGGTGAGAATCTGGGTGGAGAGCAGTGTGGTGATGGCTAATCGATAGAAGGAGATGAGGACAGTGTCAGTAGCCAAGAGTCTCACAGC
>JBBPTO010001014.1:0-19443 GCA_038094155.1 Pulveroboletus cf. aberrans | reverse complement strand
ACTCGAGGTTACACAGTATCGGGACGGGTCCATGGTTGAGTCGCTCGCCGTCAGGTCCTCGTCCGAATCGAATTCCATCGCCATCCTTCAATGCGATGAACCCCGGGCCAGAGGTACTATTGGGAGCAGCGGGAATCCTTCGAAAAAAGTACTTGACCTGATGCACGGGTCAGTTATGATAACGAGGTACGAATGACATCGCACCTCGCCACCTTGTTCCATTGCCTCGATTCTTTGTTATATGAAGAATGAGCGTCGCACTGCATATTCATGATGTTACCGACAGTATCCAGATGGCGCACAACAGCATCTCTTGCAGCGGCACCGGCAAACATGGCTATATACTTCAGTGTGTCTGGCTAAGTGAAAGTCATGAGAAGACGAGTGATAGTGAGTGGTTTAATGCGAACCCTGCCGTGCACAGAAATAGGAATGATGTGCGCTAGGGTAGGACTAATTCCAAAATTATTGAAAGGCATGAATTCAGCCCTTGTAAACAGACACTTTGTCCCATCATGTTTAAATGACTGCTCGGTGGAGTGATGATGATGGTATAGCTCCGAGATACAGTATAAGTGCACCAATGCTTTTAAAACCTCTTGTTTTCGTCTCTCCCAATCCCCCCCTTCATTGGATAGATGAAGGAGGCTCTCTGTCTCCTCGTTGACGATTTCACTGATGGAGAATGCACTATCCGTCCCAGATTTTCGTCCTCCGACATTCATGACTGCCACATTGATGATTGTCACGCGCCTAAAAATTAACAGGAATTCGGCTCACATGCGACACCGAGATGGGTAAAGAACTCGGCCGCCATCCTAAACAGAGGGTCGAAATTGACTTTCTTTGGATCTAGTCCTCGAAACAATACCTCGAAAGACTTGTGCGACGTCACGAAAGTCTCCGCCTTCAAACTTTCGACTGCAATGTCGGTGAACCCACGTGATCAAGGGATTGAGGTTGTCGACAGACTATTTTCTTTCATTTTGCTATTGCAGGCTCCGAGTTGGATCCAGAAACGATCTAGCACCTCACCACTGAATTTTTGCGATTCCACGATCAGGCAGCATAACAGCCTGGGAGTGGCGTGCATCAGTTTGCCAGCTTGTTTTCCAGATTCTTGGATCTGTTTCAGGGAAGGAAAGAGCCAAAGATTGTCCAGTTCGAGGATTGCCAGGGCGTATTGTTCCATTGCTAACACGAAGAAGCTGAGCCACAGGGGCCCAAATTCCGCTTCCACCTAGTACCTTCACCCATCTAACCCCTCGAGGTCACGCACACACTCACGAGCAGTCCCCTGTGCCATCTTGCACTACCTCAATGCACCGGTCGGGGTAGCAGTAGCCCCTTGACGAGAGCTTTCGCAGGCACGAAATCGCACCCATCCTGCTCCCCTGCACGTACTGTATCGCACTTGCGAGACCGGCCCCAATCCTTGGAGAGGGGTGTTCGACTCCGCCCAAACAGGTTCGACGACTCAGGAGGCTTGTCTCTCGCACACTGACTCTACTCTACGCTCGCTTAGACTCCCCCATTTGTGGCGTTTCTACTAGAACTGTGGATAGCGATATCAGTAAATTATTGCTGGGATCCACGACACAAGTACGATCCGCTTGAGAAGGTTTAGGTGATGTAGCTGTGGTCCACCGTGTCTCTACAATTGGCTTGAAAGCGTACGTCGAAAGGCTGTATGCGAGCGTTGCGTTGCAGACCTATTTCTGTACACGACTTTGTCATGGATCTAGTTGCATCACGCATTCTGCGGCTGGATACGGAATTCCTTGTACAATGTAGCTAGTAGTTGGCCTATATTACACTCATCAGTCCGTCAGGCATTGCTTTCGAACGGGAAACTTCCCATCCGGCACCGGGAGAGGTAGCTAGCAACGGTTCCTAGATGGCGGGGACTAACGTATGACTGCAGCTGACCAATGCCACCTGTAGTCATCGTATCCATACCACCAGACACTATGCCTGACGGGCCTCGTGTCCCAGCGCCAGTCGAGCCCAACCTCGACCACCTTTCGCAGAGGGTCCTGCCGAGCAAGCAGTGCCTGAATCATTTCTTCCGCGGCAACCTTTTCTTTTTCGACCTTTTGTCGCCAGGCCTCCTGCACTCGTAGGATCTATGTCGGTCGACAAGTGAGGTTGTGATCAAGAACGGGATCTCACACGGCCCCTTGATGGAAACACACTCACGTCGTCACGGTATGGCAAGGGAAGGACGTCCAATAAATTGCAAAGCGTGATTTCATCTTGTCCGCCCATTGCGATGCGGTAGTTGGTCGAAATGGCCAAGCAACTGATTGGACAGGAGTGGTGAATGACGGAGCCTATTTGCTGGTGTGTCATAGTGTCCCAGAAAGATATAGTAGAGTCATTGGATGCCGCGATGAATGCACCACTGGGTGCAAGGATGATGCATTTCGGGTTGTAGCCACTGTGGATCAGCCATTTTAAGAGTGTCGTCCCAGAGGATGTGTCGATGCAGTGAATCTCGCCACTTCCAGATAGGATGAATAACTGTTTGCCGTCCCTGGTCCAAGTGAACGACTGGTTGAGCCAGGAATTGACTGTAATGGGGAGCTTGAAGAGGATGCGGCCATCGTGAAAGTTATACAGCCGAACAAACCTAATGGACGCGGCAGTGGCAACGAAGCGTGCATCGGGGGAGAGCTTGACACCGACCACAAAGTTGTCGTGTTCCAAAGGGCCGAGTATTCGCTCTCCGGTCAGAAGAGACCAGACACAAACTGTGCAGTCATTCAATCCGGTCGCGATTTTCGTCGAGTCTTCAGAGATGTCCACCGCATTCACGCAATCGCGGTGTCTTCTAATCTCGGTCACCTTCTCGAGGCTCGCGGCATTCCACACAATCGTCTGTCCGTTTCTCATCCCGCTCGCAAGCCAGCGACCATCTTTCGACACCGCAAGATTGAAAACCTCACTTCCCACGTCCACTGGCATTCCGACTTCCTTTCCGTCTTCAACTCGCCACCGTCGAAGTTTTCCTTCCCGGCCACCAGTTACGATGTGCTTTCCGTCATCAAGAAATGCGATGGAACCTATCCAACCTCGACAGTTGAATTGAATCGGCCTTGGTTGCATTTGGCCGAAGAAGGATGAGTGTATGCTCGTCTCTGAGATCCCTGGTCAGGATCACTCTTTCAACCCAGATGTTTTCATCACCTGCGATTGTCATCTCTTCCGTTCGGTGACTGCTGCTGGAGGAAAGTCGATCTTCCGTCTCTTTTGTTTTTGTAAGTATCGTCCTCCTCGCGTCGCCCATTCACTCACTGTACATTGTCGTTATGCCTACTCGGGCAGGTGCAGGAGTATTCTCGGTCGAGAGGTGGAGGAATGATGTGCGCCTGTTCACCTTTTTGCCTGGCATGCACGTGTTTCCTCATTGAATGCACAGGATTACCCCGTGCCCTGAGCGCTTATTCTTATCAAGATATGCCCGTTGTCAGAACCATCCTAGTTCGGACGCAGAGCAACTGAAAAAATCAGAGGGAAAAGATACAGGTGATGACCCGAATCCCATCATCGATGACCATCAGCCTGAGACGGTGTCGTCAGACTCGCATTTGCTGAATCCACTGTATGCTTTCCTTGTTTGAAGGACCATGCTGATGACGACATGTGCTCTATGACGCATGGTGGGGACCCTCGCTCTACACCGGTCCGCAGGGGATAGGTGAGTCATGCCAGGTGACTGGTTCTTGCCAAGGATACGCTGACCTCTCCGTCAGGGAGAGGTAAGTGGGCAATCCCTCCCTAAACACACCACACACCCTGAACGTCGGTCAAGGAACAAAACAAGCGCCATGTCAACTGTTGCAAAAGGGCGAGCACAGCCCCGTGAACGTTCTTTTGTCACACAGAGAACATCAAAGCCACCTAGCAGTCCGTATGTCCAGGAAGGCGAGCGAACCCCACGGCATGATGTTATCATATCAACGGATCTTCTCTATATGCTTATATTGACATGACTTGATGCAGCTTGATGCCAGTCTTTCGAGGGCGGCGACACTTCAATGGTCCATCGCCACTATGATGATCAAGGAATGTCTCTGTTTTGGTGGCCGACGGGACGTGTCCTGCTGCACAGAGATTATGTATCGCCGACGACTTGCTCGTCGAACCTGTCGCCGGTTTGGTGTGGTGGGCCAAGAGGATAGCGTCCGTTCAATCCCGAACACTCACCCATTTTTGGTGGTACTCCAACACTGTGGGTCCTATGGAAAGCCGGACGTTCGCTCCCTGATCAGGCTTTCCAAATGGTCCCGCTTTTTTTTTCCTTTTGGAGCAAAACGACGCTCCATGCCATCTTTTGACGAAACTTGCGGATTGACAACCAGCTTTGCGACTTTCTCCTTTGCGCTCCCAATAGACTCGCCCACAATCACACATCACCTATCGTTCTACCTGGTTTATTTACCACGAGGAGTTTGTATTAGAGTGCTAAGGCACGAACAATATGCTCCGAGCGTGAGTCGAAACATGTCTCTTCCCCTATTTTCTATCATCCTGTAATTCCTTCATGTAGCATATGCCTCATTCAGTTACAACCTGAGCACAGAGTACAAACTCGCTTCACCGCACGACAATACTCGTCGAAATGTGTTGCTGACCGTGCGTTGGGGCAAATGCATTGCACTAATTTAGGTCTCTCACTCTAAGAAAGACGGCTGGAAACCATGCAAAAGGCGGTCCGACAGACAGAAAATTCAATGCCCTTCAGAAAGGAGACAAGAGAATAGCTTGATATTACCAGCTCAGTCTCATCATATTTGGAGCTTCCGATGACGTCGATCGATGGTCGGCAGAAGCACCCTTTCGGGCTCCGACGTCGAAGAGCCCTATATATGTATGCACGAGCCTCCCGTTGCCCTTCACTTGGACGTCGGGCTCCCCTCTACCTGTGTATCGCCCCACCCTCCGCTCCCTCTTTTCTGTCCTTCATCCTTAGATTAGCTCGCTCTGTATGTAGCATAGCTCCGTTCTCCGCAATCCAACCCCTTCCTATGGAATGCCGGAGCATCGCGCTCCCTCCCGCAAGAAATTTACCTAAATTTGGCAACAATCGCATGCAGTACACCGATCACCGTTCTGAAGATTTGCCAGCTGCTGACTGAGATGGACTGTAGGAATATTTGTTGAGTGACGACTGAGCCTACGTGAACTGCAGACCATCAAAGGTCAACACTGAAATAAAGCAGATAGATCTGCATCAGCATCACTATGAAATCAATGAATGACAAGATCAAGTAACATAGAGTCAAGAAAGTGTAGTTGCAAGCCAATCCAAAAGGGGGTCACCAAATGGCCACCCTTCAATCCTTGTAATCGCTGTCCTCCGAATCCGAGTCCTTGAATGGGTGTATATCACTGAAGCCCAACCATAGGCAAAACATATTGCAGCTGTGCTGCTCTTCAAACAACTCCACCCCTGTCTTGACATTGCCATCACTGAAAAGGTTCATACCACCACCAATATCACTATGTGAGCATGAGTGTCCAGCATGGTACTCATAACAGTTTTCATGAGGACTCATGGATGAGTCAGAATTTGTGGGTCAGTCAATAAGGGGGCACAACCTAGCAAAGACATTGGCACAGCATCAATATACCATGATAAAGACTTGGAGACATACATACCTTGATAGTCTGAAATGTAAACCTGCCCACTGGTCTTCATGTACTGGACATGCTGGGTAGATGCCAAAAATTCAGTGATCTTATTTGACTCAGGATCACCAAGCTTGCAAGAAGCCACATTGCCATTGTGAACATACTTCACAAACCCATCTGCACCACAATGACATCAGGGGATCAGTGAAAAAATGATCTACATTTATATAAACTTACCTTATCTGACATCTCCATACAAATATATCTGTAAGATAGTCCAGTTGATCAGGTCAGATATGGCTGGACTTACTAGATATTAATGGTCATGCTTATACATCCAACACATAGATGGTGGAGACTATTATAAAGCTACATACAAACAGGGACACCTTGTAGAAGCTTTAGATCCCAAACTGTGGCTCTGGTTAGCATTTTTCAAGCATCCCAGTGTGATGACTAAGATATCATATGTCACACTTCCATTGTCATATCATTCTGCCTCCTGCTGACAACTACTAGAGACAGCTGCATTTCTGTGGCTTCCAGTCATGTTCACCATACTGGGCCTAATCATCTGACACTCAAGAAATTTAGCAAGAGACCAGATAGGCCATCTAGCAATGTGTTTCCATCCTTGTCACAGTTTTGACACTTGTACATGCTCTCTCAATTATTTTCACTGTATCTGTTTGGCAGCATTCCATTCATGAACATTTTTACCCATAATAGACCAGATGAGTCCATCTGATGATGTGTTTCCATCCTCATCACAGTTTTGATATTTGTATGTGGACTCTTAATTATTTTCTATCTAACTCAAGTCTTTTTTTTAGTTCTTGCCCAGGTCCTGTCAATCTGGCAATGTGTTTTCATCCTCATCACAGTTTTGATCTTTGTACACAGTCTTTCAACTGTTTTCTTTGCAATGTTCACCTTTGATTTAACCCTGACCCAGATTCCCACTGATCACCAAAGGTATCAGGTTACTCTGCTTGGCACAAGGGCTCATACTTGGTAGCATTGCATTCATGACTACTTGTGTTGTATCTCTATGCTCACATCATTGCATCCCTTACCAACAGCCACCTGCAGCATCTCCACTTAGTGTTGCCATGGTTCCGGTTTGCCGGTGGTTCTAAACTGAAACTGGTAATGGTTTCCACTGCCACAAACCAAACCAAACCAATGGCAATACCCGGTTTTCCAAACCACGTGCAAACCATGGTTTTGGTTCAGAACCAGTCTCAGACTGCAAACCATGGCCCCAATTGATTCATGACCAGTATTCAGGCACATGCCCCTCCCATCCACCTCGCACCAGGCGTGACCTCATGTGCCTGCCCCAACGGTGTCCGTGATGATGACTCCAACCGCTTCGAGTGGCTCTGAAGCCCCAGACCGACTTGGGACATGTGGAGGATGTAAGTGACCACACCAGTTCTAAAACCAGTTGTCATGATCAAACACTTTGTGTGCAGTGTCGTCATGTTCAGATGTGGGCAAGACCATGTTGGACGATGAGAAGGCCACAGCTGAATTTGGAAATCAACTCTGGCGAGTGTCACATCACCTTGATTGAATCAATCTGCTCTTTTCCTGTTCGCACACTGACCCATGTCACAAAACAGGCCAGTAATTGAAGAAACCAATCTGACTTTGCCCGCGTTCAGTCACATCTTCAAAGAGATTATCTTGATCACACACAAGAGCAAACTCATGGCTTGCACCAGTGAGGGCACCAAGTTTTCATGCTTTGCAGCAAAAAAAGGTCGATGCTGTGGAAGCAACATTGGTCCCTCCAGACAGCTCAGCCGACAGCCGTACTTCTGGACTGGATGAGCAACACACTCAATGCATGGTTGCTAGAGCATGCCCACACCATGAGATCTAATGGCCATGTCGATCCCAACGTGGAACTGTTTGCTCAAGGGTTCAATAGGTGCACGCATTGTTTCATTGTCCAAGAAAAAAGTTGACATGTCACTCACATCGGAGACCTTCACACAGCTTGTGTGTGATGTACCTTCGAAACCAAATGTATAGTGCGTTCCGCCAGGCATCCAATTCAGTGATCAATGCTGTCACTGTGCGCATGCCACTAAAGGGGCCAGTTCAGCCAATCCATTCGTCAAGGGTTGGCAAGGTGACTGCCATGCAGGTGCACCCCAAGAGTGAGCACACCATCATCTCCATGCAACACTGGCTCGTAAATCCAATGTGTGCACCCCGCTTTGTGAGACAACGCCCCCATCAATGGACAAGAACCAGATGATCATGACATGCTGAAGCCGCTGTTGTCATCTGGTCCCATGCAGTGCATCATGGGCAAGTTCCGGAGCCTGCCCCAGCATCCCAACCAGCCAATGGGCATCAACTCAGGGACAGGACTGCAAGTCAAGGGATGCAGCATGGGCCGAATCAGTCAGAATGTGCACCAGATGCTGAGGGGACCAGACAAGAGCAAAGCCCCCCTTCTGCTCTTTCATGTCACCCCAGTCACCCCCTGCCATCAACATGCAGTGGTGGAGCCTCCCGTTGATGGCTTGCCCTCCCCTCTACCCACATGCTCTCCTATCTACCCGCACGCCCTCCCATCTATCCGCATGCCCTCCCGTCTACCTGCATCCTGTTTACCTGCATGCCCTCCCATCTACCTGCATGCCCTTCCATCTACCCACACGCCCTCCTGTCCACTCACAGATGACCCTCATGCCCCTCTCTACACCCACTGACATTGACACCCTCATGCCCACCCCTATCAGTGCTAACTCAGTCAGTTGATCTCTTGATGCATGTAGATGATAATACAAAGCTGATTAGTAGATTTGATTACCAATAATTACCAATGTTGACCTCGTTACTTGAATTTTTGATCATCATACTAGAAAAATTGCCTAGATGGGAGTCCCTGCATTGTGAAGGTCACATCAAACATCCAGATCCCTTGATTCCTTGTTGTGCCCCATTCTCACTTGATAAGTTGATCTCTGTCAGAAATGCATTCATTCCTTTAAAGTAGACCTTGTATAAAAATTGTTCATTCACTTTGTGATTGTTCAACTCACCCCTACCTATGCCACAAAAATCCAGAATTGGTCCAGAGCCAACTCCATCCTCTACTGTCCAACGAGGAGGTCGAACCAAGTGCCCCACTCAGAAAGCATTGGCAATACTAGAGAAGACTCCTTCTCAGCGATGTCCTCATTCTCATATTGCAGATGTCCCACCACTTCAAGTCAATGAAGAAGAGATCAACATTGATGGAGAGCTAAGTGAGGAGGATTCTGACATGGAAACTCATGATGGCGCCTTGGATGTGCTGTCCAATTCTCCATCAAATCCACAGCCTGAGGTGCCATCAACACAGTCTTCAACACCATCAGGAACTGTCAATATTGATTATTTTTTTCAAATGGGCTCGGGGCCAGGAATCTATCTGTACACTCTGCAGGTAACTTCAATATCATTTCTACTTCTTTAGCTAAAATTAGGACTGTCCACATTGAAAGGGAGATTCATGACGCAGGCTCTGTCGCATGGAATGAATGGCTTAAGAACTTCAAACCCAAGTGTACTTGGGTCTATGGCAAGACCTCTGAAACCTCCACCTTGCGAGTGCACATCGGCAACTTCAACCTCGAGCTCTACTTGGAGTTAGTGGAGTCACGTGGCTGGCCAATATTGGTTGTCCAGGTCCAGCATGTGTTGGAGCTTGGGTATACAATCACAGAATTGTGGCGAGCATTGGCTAATGGCAGAACACCCGAGAATCTTTGTAAAGGAATGACTTCAGCCAATCAAAAGCAGTTGGCTGCCAATGAGTGAGGTTCTGTGCTCACATTTTCAAAGGATGAGTTCTATAAGCACCTCATTGAATTTATTGTGGCTGATGACCAGGTACAATGTTTATCACTTCATTCTGTTCATTGCTCACTTCTCACAGTCTATCAACGTCATTGAGTGCCAGGAATTCTGGCAGCTTCTTTTGCTCATGTGGGAGGGCCTCTGTGACACTGACATTCCCCATCGGACGAGCATCCATAACAATATTGTAAAAACATTTGAGCAGTACCTTATTGACCTTGGAGCTGAACTCAAGGTAAGCGTGGATGCCATTCCCTGTTGTCCTGTCTAATCTACACCACCTGGTAGAATATGCTTGGGAAAATTTCCTTTATGGCTGATGTTTGGTCATTGGGTAACATGTTGGGATTCCTTGCCCTGACAGGCCATTGGATTGCCAAGAACTCAGAAACACATCTGGAAATGAAATCTGCACTGCTTGGGTTCAAAAGGCTAAAAGGGAATCATGATGGTTGGCTGTTGGCTGAAACCATACTGGAGATCATTGATCGCTTTGGGGTAACATCTAAGGTTTGTTTGTATCATATTAATGTGGTAGCTGAGGACCAAGTTGATACAAATTCATTAGGTCGGTCACTTCACGATGGACAATGCTGCAAATAACGAGACCTGTATGGAACACTTGGCAATGCTGATGGCTCAGCGAGACATTGAGTTCGATCCTGTTGACCACAAGATAAGATGCTTTCCACATGTCATCAACATCTGTGTAAAGCATGTCATGGGTAGCTTCTCGAATTCTGACCTTGAGGAGATTGCACATGCATGGACCAATGCATTTTCTGATCATGCCAAGCGTGAACAATATGCAGCTGCCGTCAAGAAAGACCCTATCAAAATGGGCTGCACTATCGTTGTTGCAATTCATGCATCTGAACTGCATCGAGACCAATTTTCTGAAACCATTAAACTCGGGAATGACAAAAACTGGTTCATTTTCTCTGAAGGTCCTGTGGAAATTCCAGAACACGAACTGATACGCGATTCTGAAACAAGGTGGGATTCCACACATGACATGATCGAATGCCTTATTGAAATGCATTTGGTGACTTGTGCCACAGCTTGTTTCATAGCTAACCTCCTAGTCCATGGTAGGCTATCGATTACTTCCTTTCTTTACCCAACCATTGGTGTGATTTGGAAAAGTTGAAATTATCAGAATGGGAATGGCTGGTGCTTGAAGACTTCCATGCAGTTCTAGATGTAAGTCTTTTGTGACCCTGTTGGAGGGAGACTGAAGAACAATCCTACAGGTCCCACACATAGTCCACCATCGTGTCTCAGGTGAAAAGTTGCCCCACCTCAGACTGTCCCTGCCATACTTCAAACTTTTTCTCTCCGGATGGGAAGAGCTTCGACGTGCCAAAGTCCACCTCAAACCCTGGATCAATAGTGGTCTCTTCTGGGCCAATAAGTATTACAAATTAATGGATGACATGAAGGCTTACATTATCGCAATGCATAGGTTCTCTTATGCGACCACTATGGTAACACAGATATTAAGCTCTCTTATACAGTTATTGAGCCTGCTATTTGAATGAGCTGGATAAGAAAACACCGGGACAGAACATTCACTGAGAATGCTAAGAATACCATTTTAGATTTGGTAAGTACAGTACCAACTCATGCTTTAGAATAAATGTCCACTGATTCTGCGGTCCGATTCAGATGCGAGAATATCATGGCCGGCAACCCCAGAAACCACCATCCGAAAGCCAAGTCCACTGTCTTGAAGGTTTGGATGCCATTGCTGCACAACTAAATATCAAGGATATGGGACTTGGAGGTCATGGCAACAACTGAAATGCGGCACGTAAAGTTGAGGATGAGTATGTCTCATACACACAAGGTGCTTTGGTGATGGAAGGAGAGAATCCTCTACGATTCTGGGAAGTATGTTTGTCATTTCCCATCATGACTGAATAACTGGTTCTAACAAGCATGTAGGCAAATTGCAAATTATATCTGACCCTTTTTTCTATTGCAATGGACTACCTTCCAATCCAAGCATCAGCTGTCCTGTGCGAACACATTTTTTCCTCCAGCAAGGAGACGGACACAGCAAAAAGAAACAGGATTACCCCTGGAGTCATGGAAGCACTTCAAATGCTCAAGCACCATTACAAGGCAAACCGTCTAAATTTTATGGAACCCACACCCATAAGTCAGTGGACGGTTATGGATGATCCCGAAGTTCACATAGGTGGAGATCACAACATCATTGAATCTATTGACCACAAAGAAAGGGCTCTTGTGGGGTTGATGTACTAGAATAGCTGCATGTCATCAATTGCATTCCTTGTACTTACTTAGCAAATACACATTATGATCAGGTGACGTGATAACTTGGTGGGGCTTGGTTTTCACAGTTGCATTCAAGTTGGTCGACATGTTCATGGTTCATCTGTCTCTCTGTTTCATTTGTACTTCTACTTTTACCCATGTTGATGATCCTTTTTTATGGTGACTATCAGTTCAAGTTGGGGAAACAGCTGGGTTCTGGGATATCAGGTAACAAACTTTTCATTCCTTCCTGGTCTCACTAGTTTTTCTAATAGCGTTGCATGCTGCTGGGTTTACCAGGTGCTGTCTTTAAGGCCTCTGACCTCAACAATGTTGATCGTGAAATTGTCGTCAAGCTTGGAAAATTGGGACCCAAGCATTGTTCACTCGAGCATGAATACCATGTTCTCTCAAACTTACGTGGCCTCCCTGGTATCCCTCGGGCAATCTGGTTTGGAGTTGAGTGTGGAAACGATGTACTCACACTCAACTGCCTTGGGCCTTTGTTGGAAGACATTTTCAACACTTGCAGACAGACTTTTTCACACAGCACAGTGTGTCAGATTGCCTGCCAATTGGTATGTTCCCCTCGCTGCTAACATCTTGTGTTAGCCCGTCTCATTCCTGGACTTTCTGGTTTTGTAGCTAGCTCGCTTGGAGGCCATTCATGTGTGGCACTTTATCCACTGTGATATCAAACTGAGCAATATCCTCGTCGGAGATACTGCACAGGATGATGTTTTGTATCTTGTTGACTTTGGATTTGCCCATTGGTATCGAGACACCGGCATGCACATGCACATCCCATTTCACAAAGGACTACCCTTCATTGGCACTCCTGCCTTTGCGTCTGTGAACAGTCACCTCGGGAATGATCTTAGTCATAGAGATGACTTGGAGTTGCTTGCATATGTCCTCATATACCTCTTACGTGGATCATTACCATGGCAGAACAAAACCTGGAGACGAAGAAGCACCATTCTTGACATGAAGTAGAGCATCCCTGTTGCTGAATTGTGCAAGATGTTGCCATCCGAATTTTTGGAGATGTTGGAGTATTCCCATGCACTATCATTTTCTGAAAAGCCTGACTACATGCGCATTCAGACATTGCTCGAAGGCCTTCAACTCAAGTTAGACGACCATCAGATTCAATTTGACTGGCAAGTGCCTGGCTACTCACACTGCTGATGTCTTGTGCAAAGCCCGTGCTGCAGCCCCTATGAAAGATTGACTTTGAAAGAGCAAGACAGGACACTTTTAAAACACTTGAACAGGTATTTTTCTATTTATCATATAAGTTTTTCAGCTTGCACAAAGCATACTGAAACCTTGTCCACCAGGCAGTACTGACTGGGCCGTTCAGTCTCATGAACCATCACCCAAGCCGCATGAGCAACAAACACCCCCTCAACACAATAGTTGTACAATGCATGACGAGGTTTGGTAGCAGTTGTATGACAGTTGTACAAGCTTATTGCCAGAGTGATAGTCTGTATCTTGTCCATTTTCACTTCCTGTTTTGTTGTGCTGACAAATAGAGTTTCTTGTTAGGACTAAAACTGGACCAATCTGTGCCTAATAATTAATAATCTGATCCCACCCTCAGGTTGTCTCTGTCTGGCCCATTGCCTTGTTTGCTCTCGAGCCATCCACTTCCCCTGACTGGTTTTCCCAGTCATGAACATCAAGATGCCAACCCATACCAAATGGAAAACAGGTGCAACCACCTCAAACTTGTCCTCCAAACTCTGCTGATTTGGTGATTATTGGTCAGAAGTCAAACCGAAGCTTCCTTGCTACACTCAATTTCAGTTTCCCTCTAAAATCCATGCTAACACTGGCCAAGCCAAGCCTGAAAAGGGGGATGAACAAGGCTCAGGGGATGACATGAAAATATTGAATGATGCCGACGTTGTTCAGGATAATGTTAAAATTGGTTGGAGTAGTTCTTCAGACCGTGTGACCTTGCTGATTCGCCAATTAGGCCAGTTTTTCTTGTTGCATGTGGGTCTACAGCTGGACATAGTGTGAGTTCATTGTTTCTCTCTCGTTGGCAGGTGGCCAGCTGATTTACCCAAAAAGGCCATTGAACACTTTACACCTGACAACTTCACAGAACTGTTGGCTGCACTTGAGGCAGAACATTCACAATCACACACAAAGTATGTCATGCATGGATCGAAGTTAGTGCTATCTGTTAATCTTCATAGGTTGATATACCTCTACAGCAAAGAAAAGCTACTAGTGATGAACCCTTCCATTGCCCATGAGGAGATCATCTCCATCTTGAACACCGAAATTGCAGACTTCACTGTGTGCATCAAGCATAACTGATACACCTACAGTACCAATACCTACATGAACTGAGGGCTGTGGTATTGCATTGAGGGAGATCAGAGGATAGCGATCCCAGATTTCCAGCTTGCGATCCAAAATAACACTACTTACACTCACGAACCTCCGACCATTACCAAATGGATCAGTGAGGCATGCTTCACTGTTCCATCCATTGACACCTGCATCCACCTCAGAGAGGTAGTCGCCCACAATTCCTCTGTCGATCTCATATTTCTGGTCATGATAGACGAAGCTCTCCAATGGTTGGCACTGAAGAAAGATAGCAAAAATGCAAAGGCACTACATGCTTGTCCTTACCTTGGTTATGGTGACTTCATCCTGGATATCCCAGCAAAGTCCTTGGGGCCTGTGATCATTGAGCAGATCAAATGGATCTCTGTCACAAGGGTCACCTTTGAGCTTTATCTCTGCAGGCCTGATGGTGTGCTTACGATTGATACTGAATCCCAAGACAATTACTCGGCGCGTGGGGTATGTTTAAGTTTGACACTATCTACTCCTTGCTGATGATCCCACAGACCCTCTATCCCATCGTAGACATGCAGAGTGTCGACCGTTTGTTCCAGGTCACATCTGGATGCTTTAAAAAGTCCCTTGCTATCGTGATGGAGGTGAGCCGTGCAGCTCCGGATGAAGTTCAGCATGTACATGACTCCATGGCACAACTTGAGTTCCCATGGGACAGATGGCAGTTCTCTGGATGGCGTATGAGCGTTACACAGATTGGTATGAATCAGGCAAGCGCAGGCATGCCTCCACAACTGCCACTACTCAAAAGAAGTTGAAGAAAGTAAATGACGAGCCTCAGCCTTGATTGTCCCAGGACAATAGCTAAATGTCATTGTGGAGGATGCTGCAGATATTGATATCTACATTGTCATGTATATCACAGCGCTTCCCATGTAACAGGACTTGTGACTTGTAAAATCAATATACAAGGCCCTCGGTGTGCAATAGAGACACATTGTGCCTGCCATACACATTCATGTGTGTGATACTATGATATCTGCAAGCAGAATCTGAATATTACCTAGCTTCACCAACTTGAACTGCTTGATTGCTTAGGTTGTCTCTTCGACCACCTCCTTGTGGTTCGATGGTTCCCTCAATGTCGATCTTAATGAATTCTAGACCAACTTGGGACCTTTCTGGGCTGAAGTTTCGCACATAGTGATTACATAAGCGCACAATAGCATTAGTTCTGTCAGTCTTTTCATGGCTGTGTTCTGTGACATTTCTGTGTCTGAGCACCTCATAAGTTTCCCTCGTATTCATTTCCCACTGGCAACCTTTGCACCCATCATCTCTGCAGAGAAGGCACATCACGAGCAAAACTCCTTTGCAGACATGACTTTCTCATGTTTCGAGACTGGCAACCAAATGGTCAAGTGTGATCCTCACAAGGGCAAATACAGTACGGCCAATTACACCTTATACTTATATTCGTGATTTACTGAGTCGATTACTAGTGGCCTGTGCATTGCTCTACCATGTCGATTTTGTCCACAAGAACGTCAATGCGGCTGTTAGCATCAAAACCAGCTGGACCATCCCATTCATGGACTGGTGTTCAACTGACTTCAAGCTTGGCATCTGCAACAAGCCACCTGCTCACGTCCCTGGTGGTAATCTTGTGAAGGTGTCTCACAGCATGTGCTTTGTGCATGTTGTCCAACACAATGGCCATCTTGAGCGCTTGGAGTTGTCTTGAAGTTCAATCTGCTCTACTCTAAGCATGCCTTTGTCCATTGGTACATTAGTGAAGGTATGGAGGAGGGCAAATTCTTGGAGGCACGTGAGGATCTTGCTGCACTCAGAAGGACTATGAAGAGGTTGAGATCGACTCTGCTGATGTGGAGCACTAGATACATGACCCTTTGCACATTCACGTTCTGCATGATTTCTGCCTGGCTCTCTAATACAAAGCTACCCGTTCCTGTAATTTGTTGCCACTGTCCTTGATGAATTTCACAATACCTTTACTGAATCTGTCAGACTGCCAATCAGTGCCCAGCGGGCCAGCACCCAGCAGCGTTCTGGCTCCAATGATATTTCCAAAACAAGAGGGTTGGGGTGGGTTATCCCCACGATTGTCAACCGTCTGGCTCTCCACCACTGGCAAGGAGGCACCACAAACAACTGTAAGCCATTTTTCCAGTATCTGCATGCACGTGCTGATCATTGCTGCTCGATCTGCTGCCTCCATATATCCATCTCCCCCCATGCCCTTTCAAACTTGACCATCCATACCATAGTCATCACCCTGACTGTGGGGCCAATGCACACCATTCAAAAGTCCAAGTTTGTTTTTTTCACTCGTTGACCAAGCTGTCAAATCCTTATTCCAACCGTGTTCCTCACCTCGTATGCCACCAAGATATTTTACCCCTCCTCTCGCAACACTCAATTACCCTCCCAGAATTCTTTGACAACCCTCATCATCTATCCTGTATTGCCATATTCACCCTCACACACCTGCCCTCCAGCATCACGAAGACGCAACACTGATGGTTATGGCTGTGCACCATGGCGAAGCCAATGGCAGCAGTGTCACAATGATGCAACGATGTTGGCAGCTGTGGCAGCACACCACAAAGACAGCAGCAGCAGTGGCACCATGATGATGCAATGGGCAGCTGCATCATGACTATGGCAGCGGCAGAGTCATGCCAACGAACACAATAGAGTCTGCAGCAATGAACATGGCACCCACCGTGTCGCAATGCAATGAAGAGGACAGCTGTGGCCGTGCACCAATGAATACTGTGGCATCTTGATGACTCTACAATGAGGATGGCTATGGTTGCAGTGTCACGATGATGCAAGTGCCCTGGAGGTGACAGCATCACAATGACACAATGATGACGGTGCCGATGACGCAACGTCAACAGTGGCTGCAGCAGCACACCATAAGGATGGCACTGGCACCGGCAACATGACAACACAACAGCCTGTTAAGACTGGATCTCCTCCGCTCAAACTCTCCTCGGAGATTGGAGGGTCAGAGGGGAGAAATGGCCAGAGACGGCCGGAGGTCCAGAGGGTCATGTCTGGAGGGGTGAAGGCTTGGCACAGGACTTGTGTGTCGTGCCCTAGCACTGTCACGGCCTTCTTGGTTGGAGATGCATCAGAGGAAACCGGAGAAGATAGGAGGAGTGATCTAAGGTGATATTCAGGCTAAGATATCTACATACAGAATCGGAGTATATATAGTCGGAGGAAAATTGGAGGCTATATAGATGTATAACATGGAGGTCGGATATCTGAGTGCCAGAGCTGTGCTCCAGGCCAGGAATGAGCCGGAGCTGTGCTACACAGCGTCAGAGGGAACAGAGGGGCGAGACTATACTGAATACAGAACAAGGAAGGTACGTAAAGGTATCTAAGATAAGTCCGGAGTTTCGGAGGTTAGGAGTTGGTGAAATGTCACCGGAGGGGTTAGTGGAGTTGTTCTGGAGGTCGGAGTTGACTCAAATGTATGGGATATGATACAGCCCCTCAGACTACGGCTGTGGTGGTGTGCACTCTCTCGACACCCATGCACCCCCTCCCATTGCTGCACATGCCCTCTCACTTCCGTGCGCACCATCCTGTCGTTGTGCATGCTCTCTTGCTGTCGCTCACACCCTTCCGTTGCTGCATACTAGGCCTTCCAGCTGCCATGCCATGCCCTCCCATCACCGTGCATGTCCTCCTGTTGCCACACATGCCCTCTTGCTTCTGTCCCATTGTAGCACATGTCCTCTCACTTTACAACTTGAAATAACTGACAGCAGCAGCAGGTTAGCACGATGCAATGAGGACGATGGCATTATGACAGCCCAATGGTTCCTTGGATGATGGCTCCTGCGACTCACCAATGAATGCAGCAGCTGCATGATGCACTAATGAAAGTCGTGGGAGTGGCATCACAACGATGCAACCTTGGCGTGCTCTCCCATTACCATGCATGCCCTCTCGTGCTGTTGTTGCTATGTAGGCCCTCTCACTTTCGTGTGCACCCTCCTGTCACTGCGCACACCCTCCCGCTGCTGTGCACACTCTCCCGTTGTCACTGTCAAATTCTGTGTGCTATGGAGGGGTAGAGATACCCAGACTCAGTTGCACAGTGGTGGTGGAACAACTGTTGTATTTACCTATGGAGGGGTAGAGATACCCAGACTACAGACATAAGTAAATAAAGAAAAGCTAGATGTAGCTAAAAGACTAACCTCAGTTGCACAGTGGTGGTGGAACAACTAAGGGAGGAATGATGAAACCGGACTAACTAAATAGTGACAGAGATTAGAGCACTCGAACTCCAATGTAACTCCGACATAATGTCCGGAATAGGATAAATGAGGTCCGAAGGGAAAAAAGGACCTTACTAAGTAGAACAGTCAACTCCAAGATTGTTACGATTTATCCCAGACTATACTTTTTTCTTTGTCTCAACGCTTACATACACATGGGTATAAGTTCCAACTTGGACATTCTTTTCTTTTCATCACTGACTATGATACCTTGACTCACCATCCGCTCCAGTCACGCTTCATGTGACTTCCTTCCACTTGCTCCGTCAGTGATTCCTTCCACCGTATTTCTTTCATTGTATTCCATTCTACTTTCATACACTCTCATCTCACTTTGACCTCTCATCTTATCTTGATCCTTCGCCTGGACTAACCTATTCTTTGTTGTTTACTAAAATACTGTAGTTCTTTTCCTTCGTCATGGATCTCAGATTTACTTAGTTAGTAACTTCATCACACCTATGCTCCTCAGTCTAGTCTTACCGTGTTTTACCATTTTCTACCTTGTTCTCCTTGTCCCCTCCAGAATACATCGTTGTTCCCACTCTGCAATACAGGCCCAAGGGTAGCCTCGATACCCTCTTGCTCTTTGTCGACAACCCTTAATTGGAAAGTCTCCATCGTCAGCCTTGTCCCAAGGCCTCCTTGGAGTTGTAGTAGATGACCTCGGAGATGACCGGAGATTGGAGGTGTTGCATCTTGACAGTCATGCATGCCCTCTCACGCTGTTGTTGCCATGCAGGCCCTCTCACTTTTGCGTGCACACTCCTGTCACTGTGCACACCCTCCCACTGCCTTGCTCGCCCTCGAGAAGGTTGGTGCACTAACAGCAACACCTCAAAGATGGCGGTGTAGGAAAGTACATTTTCCTACAGTGACATCCGGTCATTCCTAGTCATCCTGTAACCCCTATCCTGCGCTCTAGTCGATCCGAGACCGCTCCGTGCTGCTGTCTGACCTGATCCGAGTCGATCCGGTGGTTGTCTGAAGGTCAGTTTTTGATCCG
>JBBPTO010001013.1:0-19474 GCA_038094155.1 Pulveroboletus cf. aberrans | reverse complement strand
GCGTTGGCGTTGGCGTTTTTGGCGTCACTGAAGCGCGTGCGGGTGCGCTGACCCGGGGGTGGGTCACGGTCGATGTCGGAGAAGACGTGGTCCCATGGGGACTCGGGAGCGGTGAAGATGGAGTCTTGGGCTTTGTCTGCGGGTCGGGCGGTGGAAGGGGTGCTGAAAAAAAAACGGACCGCGAGGGACCGGCGACAGGCCAACATTGAAGTGTCGAGGATGCGGGTGGCCAAGGTCAAGAGACCAACTCACGTCGTACGTCACTACAACCACACACGCTTCTCCAACAAGGCGCTATAGCCAAGTGGTTACGGCGACAGATTAGAAATCTGTTCCTCTTTGAGGGCGCAGGTTCGAATCCTGCTGGCGTCGACGTTTTTGTTCTCATCATATGGCTATTTTTTAAATACAAAAACACATCCAGACTCAGACTTTGCTCGCACACGAACTCGTCGCGTTGGATCCAGGCGTCGTCGCAGCCAACAAGTTGGTCGGGAAATTGTCGTTTGGATTGCCATACGGACAGAGCTTCCGCGTCGCATCTACGACCGTTGGTTGAACACCCCATGCCTCATCATTCAAAGCAGACTCACCATCGAGGGGCTGTTCCGCATGAATGTTCGCATAGTCCTCGACAAAGACGATCGACATGCCGCTGCAGATAATCAGCAAGGTCAAAAGTGTCTTGCGAGACGATCACTCACCCGGCGAGATGCCATTCGTCGTGGCTACACACACCACACGTCAATCACCCTTCTCCGTCACCACAGACACACGCTCACCAATGCAGTATCCAAGGCCCAGGATTGTCGGTGATGAACCGGATCGTCACGTTGTCCGCATGTTCCCCGATGCCAGTGTTGACGGTGTCTCTCATTACGGGCCTGTCAAAGTTTGGAGCCTGGCTATCCGCGCTCTTGATGACGGCGAAATGATGCTGTGACGCGTTTCGTCAAACAGAGCCCTCGCCGCGAAATGATACACTCACACCATGGAGGTGGAAAGGATGCTATGATCACCAACGAAAGCATCAGACGACGACTCTCGCACAACGCCAATAGCACTCACGGGGTGATTCAACGTATTGTTCATCTGGAACGTGACCTCGATGACCTTGTCCCTCGGCAACAAATAAACCGATCCCCTCGGGTCGATCTCCGGGCTCAGCACGCCGCTCATGATCTGCAACAGGATAGGGATACTCGGAGGCTCGTACGCGATCCCGTTGATCCGATACAACGTGTTCTTCTTGTTCTGCCACATCACCAAGTCGAGCTTCACGTCCGGCTCGGGTTGGAGAATCCGCGCGGGCGTCTCCTCCAACGAGCGCACGAGCGTCTCGTTGAACCAAATGTTCGTCACCCCGTTCGTTTGCGGCTCTACCTCGGGCGCGTTCACGTACCGCAATATCCCAGAGGCGGTCGATTTCACGGGCCAATGGAAATCCGGAACCGAGCGAATCCAGTAGTTTCCGACCGGCTGGTCAGCGTGGAGGACAAACGAAATGCGTTGGCCCGGATGGATCTCGATCACGTTGATGGTATAAGGCTCGACGTACTCCCCGTCGACTTCGA
This sequence comes from Pulveroboletus cf. aberrans, assembly GCA_038094155.1. Lineage (NCBI taxonomy): Eukaryota > Fungi > Basidiomycota > Agaricomycetes > Boletales > Boletaceae > Pulveroboletus > Pulveroboletus cf. aberrans. The sequence continues at coordinate 17,900 of JBBPTO010001013.1, read as the reverse complement.
TGACCGTCATGTTGTGGTTATCGATCGAAAAGTCGAAAAAGGGTCTGCACGCCATGTTCAAGAGACGGAAACGGTAGCGTTTTCCAGATTCGACCACGTGTGTAGCGGGTGGTTGGCAATTGTCGTCTTTCGCGTCCGGCTGGTGGCAGCCAACCCCGTTAATCAAGGTCGTGTCGGGTAGATTGTATTGAGTCGAGGGAGAGTGAAACCTACACGACAGGAAATGAGCGCAACAGTTGACTTTGGGCGCGAGCGCTTACCAGTCCATCAAGGTGATGATTGTAGAATCTATCGGTGGCTACAGTCACTTTTCGAGCAGATACGATAGTCGAACACGAACCGTCATCAAAGTCATAGAGGTGCTTGTACGGATCATCATGATCACGGATGATGAAGGCACCGCGAAGACCGTCACAATATTGTGTTGCATAGTGGGAATGATACCAGAACGTGCCGACCTGGTTTTCGCCGGTGAAGTTGTACAGGAACGACTGTTGAGGGGAGATGGGACATTGAGTGACATAGGCTGCACCGTCCATTTGGACGGAATGGTGGTGGTGGATACCATGCCAGTGCTACAAATATGGTAAGCGTGAGTTCTAGGAATTACCCTTCAAAGGCGCGTGTAAGCACTTACAATTGTCGTTCCGGTGTGCATACTCGTGTCAGTCAAATCATTTGTGACGTTGATCAGGAATCGGTCGCCCTGGAATTACAATACGAATTGGCTCAATAATCGAACGGCGCGGACAAGACAGACACATACCTTGTACCCGGAGATGACGGGACCGGGGAGAGTGAGTTCCTCGCCTTGCCTGCCAGCCAAGACAGCCCTGTAGAGTGTCAACATATTCTGGTATTCTTAAATGACCCGCACCCACGTTCTTGGAAAACCATCTGGATCCACACAACGATTCGCGACTGAAAGGTCGACAGACACGACGCTGCTCTCAGCAAAGGAATCGGCTGGAGGATGGTCAGGCACGAAGGAAATGGTCTCGCCAGTGGGAATGTGGGGAGAGAGCGCAACTTGGGTGTCTCCACCAAAGCGAGACACGAGCCAAGGGATGATCCAAGGCACGAACCGAGTCATCTCGAGAGTGCAGTCGAATGGGTGTCCCGCTTCAAGACCTCGGGGAAATGTACGAGTAAAGCGATAGCACCCAATTGCGGGTCAGCGGAGTACAAACAGTCGAGAAAGCAGATTCTTATATACTCTTGAATGACCTGGAAGCGATATGAAGAATCTGTCGGAGTTGCCCGCAGTGCCAGTGGTTCCTAGTAATTTCATTAATGCTGCTCTTTGGGTTAGGGAACCGAGAATGTTTTGGAGGCCCTCAAGTGCCACCGGCCTGACCCATTGACCGAGTGGGATGTCTTGGGCATCGTAATCTAAAAGCCTGAGGCCTGAATCATTGGTGAAAACGTTCCGGTGAAACAGGTACTAGATTCTGGAGGTGAAGGTCTTCAGCGATGGTCACGGTAGTAGTACGCACTTTAGTTATGTAACACACTAATAAGTTTATGGCACATCATTATTCAAGACTAACCTAAATGTGGAGATACTACTAGGCTTAATGTGATAGAGGTAACTTGAAGTCTAACTTTTAGTAAGTCGAGGCTCACATCTAGTACAACTTTTAGATCAGAATAAAATATGGATGCAGCCGTACGTCGTGTGGATCTGGCATCCATAACAGCTTGCTGAGGTTGCTGTGCTCGTGTGCGTCGATTGTTGGGCATTTGAACTAGTTCCTCCGAGTCAATCCATACATGGCCCGCTGGTATGGTGACTTGCGCCTCTCGACGGTAGGATTGAAAGAAGAAAATCCAGCTGTCTCGCGCGACACCGTCGATCCTTACTTCGGGTTCGAGTCACTGTTTCACAGCCCGGTTCTGTGCACTGGACGAAAAAAGTTGGACAGGACCGTCTATGTCCTATATTCTGGCGTCAATCGCCCAATTGTCGTTGTACCAACACCTTCCAAGCATTCCCGGGATAATCCCACAACGATGACATCGTAGGGTCAATCATAACGGCTTCACTACAAAGCTAGGGACGAAACAACCAGGAGATGTCGCTCGGGCCCCGCGTAGACTGGTCTCGGTCTCAAGTCTTTAATGCTAAGTTGCCTCGTAACTGGATCTGACCTTCGACGACGACCAGGGCTCGTATGGGCGTCACAGGTGTGTATATAGCATTTCAAGGGGCATGTTTGCAGAGGACCTCAGCAATTAATTGTGGCTTGTCCCTTGATTAATTCAAGCATGACAAACAATTGAGTCCACAGCTTTTCCTCTTCTCCGATGGTCCACTGCGCGTCTGACTCGCGCCTGCTCGCGAACCTCGTCGCCCACGAGAAAGACTACCAACGCAAACTCGCCGCGCTCTTCCCCGCGTCTCACAAGGCTCTCGCGTCCCTCTCCGCCTATGCAGCAGCCAACCCCGTAGGCTCAGCCCGCTCCATTTCTGCCGTCGTCGACATCCTCGCGCGCGCAGACGACGCTCTCCAGCGTTATGCGCACGCAGTCGATCTCTGGCGTGACCAGCTCGTCGCGCTCGAGGACCTCGAAGACAACTTCGCAGGTGTCCTCCGCGACCGCGACATTCTGTTCGTCGTTCCGCTTTCTCTTTCTCTCTTTCGCTCACTCGTAGCTAGTATCACTCGTCTGATCAAGGCCTCCAAGGCCACTCCCGAGCACCGCTTCTCCCGGAGCATCCCCAACCTCGGCTCCACGTCCCTCCGCTACATCCCCCCGACTCCCTGGACTGCCTCCGCCGTAGGCAGTCCTGTGAACACCGACGTCAAGCTCGCACAAGCCCGAGCAGGGTTCCAGGCCTATGAAGCCTACCTCGTCGCCAAGGAAGCTGAACTCGACGCCCGTCGCATCAGCCTCGCTCGCGACGGCCTCGGCGCACGATGCCGCGCCCTCATCGAATGTGGTCAGCTCTGGGGAGAGATAGGAAAACAAGGGCTCGAGGCGCTCGGCGCCAACAGAGCTCCGTTATGTACGTCCCTCTTTGTTCACATGGTCGGATCTCGTCTGAGCCGACGACCAGTTCCGAATCTGCCAGCGTTCACGCCAAACATCTACATCGATCCAACGTACACACCCGACAGCTCCCCGCTCACACCTACGATCCAATCAATTGGAAGCCCAGTCCAGACGGCTTCCCACTCCGCTTCGGTGAGCCATGAAGACCCGATTCCAAGTGACCACGCAGGGCTGCAGATGAAATCTGCTCAGACGCTTATCGACCCCGACGAAGCCGACGCCACAATCACCCTCCCGCTGGCCCACGCCAATCCTGAGCTGGCACTCCCTCCCGTGGACTCTGTGCTACAGAAACCACCACCAGTCGACCGAGGTGAAAAACCGCTGTCAGCGCCTGTCCCGAGAAGTAAGAGTACCCAACACCGACCGCCCTCGCAGCACATCACCGAAGTGTCCGACAAAGGTTCCGACGAGCCGTCCTCTGCCTCCCATCCCCGTCCCCCTCCTCCAAACACGACACACTTCCCCCGCACGCCCTTTCTCCCCGCCCGCGAACTCCCAAACAGTGAAGAGATCATTTCCTCAGAAGACCCGCACCCCATCGGTCCCTTTGGAGTCGTCGATAATGATCCATCCACTTTGGCGTTCTTCATGCCGCCAACGGGCATGTTCAACCCAAGCGTACACGCTGGCACGCCCAACGTGCATGCAAGCCTCGTTCACGCTGGTGCCGCGCCGCCACCCGTGCCCCCCATGCTTGCGCACCCCCTCCGAACAACTGGTCCGACCCCATCGCCTGTCCAACGCGAGCGCCGTCCGTCGATAGCGTTTTTTGGCTCCCTCTCCGGTATGTTCCGAAAACCGAAAGAGAGGCGCGCGATGATAGAATCGGGGTGGTCACCCGACAGGCCCAACGGTCGTGGAGGCGGCTGGGTGACGAGGACGGACGCGTGGATGAAGGGAGGGAGGGGTAGGAGGGACACCGGAGACGAGCCAACGCCCAGGACAGGAGCGGCAATGGACGTGTCGAGGGGGGCGATGTCGGGGTTCCGCAAGGGACGACCGGCGGAGAGGCATGGGAAGGGGTCGGCAGTGAGCACGCCTGGCGTCATGATGGGTGCAAGCATGGATGGATGGCTTATGGACGACGCGGTCGGCGTAGGCAAGGGCCGGAGTGGGGACGGCTTCTCAAGGCAGGCAGGACCAGAACTAGGACCCTCTCCAGAAGGACAGCGACCGCGACCGCGAACGCGCCGAGGGACGTCGGGTCGCCGGAAGACATCTGTGAGGGGGAGCGATCAGGGGCATAGCGACGGGGAGGTGGGTGGACGCCGGTCGTTGGAACACGCCCCAAGCAAAGGCAAAAGCAGAGGCAAAGCTCGTGGTGAGGGTGGGGATGACGGGCCGAGTAGGGCGCTCGAGGCGTCGCTTTTGCCATTTGCGCCTGCGGGACCCAAGCCCCCGGTCGAGATCGAGCAAGAAAGGGAGCGGACGCTGCGTCGGTTAATGTCCAATGATTTGCCTGCCGAGAGCAAACCGATTGTGGACGACGTCGAATCCGACGCCAACAAAGGCCCCGGTGTCGATATGAACGCCAACTCCGGCGTCCTGGGAACGCAACCCAGATGGTCGACCAGTAAGACTCGGAAGGCGCCTTCGGATACAACAAGACACCGTTGCTCTGCATCGCTTTCATTGGCAGACGCGCACGCGATCGCACCCGGAAGTCTTTCGCCAGCGTCGGACGGGAGCGCGGGTGTTGGCGCGCACCCGCGACCGAGATCCAACCTGGGCGCACATCCCTAGCCACATCCCCTGCACTGCCCACTTGGACGTCCTCTTCCTCGTCGAGACGAAATGCGAGACGATCGGTGGTGAGTGGGCACGGGAAGCACACGCATGATCAGAGTCGGAGTTTGATGAGTATCGTCGCAGACGTGACGCAGGAGCGCGACGGACATGGGGAGAGGGGGAAGAAGGCGGTGTCGATCGAGGTGCCGAGGGCACCTGGGTTGGTGTTGACCACCGGGTTGGGCACGATCAACGGCGATGGTCAAGGACATGCTAAGTTGGCGAGTTTGCCGACGAGGACGCCGGGTGGTGAAGAGCAGGGGCAAGTCATACAAGAGCAAGTACAGATGCCCACACCAGCGATGGGCCGTATAGTCAAGATGCCGCTCAAGTCGGTGTTACGGAACACGAGTCGGACGCCGCCTCTGAGTTCTACCTCTATGACAACTCCGGCGCCAGTCCCTCGGCCTCGGAAGGTGCGACGGGACGCAGCCCAAGTGGAAGGACGGGGGTCGATCTCGTCGTACGAGACTGGCAGGGAGAGCCTGGACTGGGAAGTACCACCACCAATACGATCTCGATCGCCACTGCTGCGTTCGTGATCCACCTTTCCAGTTTGTTCGATTCCAGGACCCTAAGTGCGTGCCCCGCCGCTGCTTGTAAGCCCACTCGCGATGGTCCGCGCCAACGGACACAGGCGAGGTAACGGCAGCAGAGCGGGATAAGGAACGGTTCCTTCATCGAGCACATTGACCAAGATGGGTCCAGTCACTCTTGCCCATCAAACTATAATATACCCTGTTCATGTACCAAAATATGATCCAAACTTTGCCCCAAACTTTGCCCCAAACTTTGCCCCAGGCCAGTTAACGTTGCCCATTTCCCAGACGCTCTCCATGTTATGTACTGTTATGGAAATTGTTTTTGTGATTTGGGCCAGAGGATAACATGAGCTCACCACTACTAAGCTTGCTGTCGTGCACTCGGAATGAGGAGCGACAGTCTCATATGAGGACGAGATCCTGGAGGTCCGGGCGCCGGTGCGAGTCGAAGTCATGATCACCAGACTCACCACTCTACCCACGCTCCCATCTTCGGTAGATCCTCACACACCCATCCCTTCCTGCACTCGGGTGTAAACGACCAGACCGCCGCGCATAGCCGCTACACCAAAAGGCAGAATACTGAATGACTAGCATTCAGCAGTGCGGACGGTATATGTACTAGTTATGGGACCTAGGTAAGCCGGTGTGCTTACATCGGGCTCGAGAATATCATGGATAACCATCATTTCCTTCCAAAGGATCGGTGATTGCCGCCGTTGGAACGTTGTCATTGATCTGTCAGGTCTCTGGGGGCAACGTGATGAAACGACTCCGAGTCGATGTCGTGCGGTTCGAGCGGTATTGATGGTAGTCGTCCTTGCAGGGTTCGCGAGAGGTTGGGTAGCATGGTCTAGTGAACCCGTTCTGATGCCTACATAAAGCAGGAAATCGCTCACTCTATCGATCTGTTACACACTCTGGTCACGGTGTGGCTTGGTTCGGTTTTGTCAGGCCAAGCCCAGGACACCCGGCTTGTTGCTGGTGTCTATTCGGCACGTGTGCAATGACTGGATAGTTCGTGTAGGGAGTAAGTGCCTGCACTTCTTCCGCGCACTGCTGAGAAGTCCTCGTGATCCATCCCAGCGACAGTAGCCGTTTTAGTACAGGGCACCCTAACGAAGTGGGCGAGACCACTGAAAAGCAGTTGTTCGATCGGGTTTGGCCACCCTGAAATATTCTCGGGGACAAGGGAATAAGTGAGCATGAGCCATCTTGTCAGCCCGATACATCGATCATGACGGCTTCCATAGATCGATGTAGCACCTGTGCTCCAGCACTGCATCTGTCACGATCCAAGGGTCCCCATTCTCGTCAGAGTTAGAAGTTGGACTCTGTGCAGCTCTTTTGGCGTGCCGGGCCGGGCCGACCCATTTTGTTGTTAGCACTGCTCCGGCCGCGCCGGCGCTAATACCCTGCACACAGCGATACCCAATTTCGGATCAATCTGTTTTACGCACATGGTTCCTCTCCAATTACCAGCCCGACTTTCTGCTGCAGATCTCTAGATTTGGCATCACGGATCAGGCCGAAAAGTAACAACAATCGACTACCAGTGGTCCTTTTCCCCTGGACTACCGAGACGAAACCAACGAATGTCTGTAAATGTTTCAGATACCACATGCATTTTGCGGGACAACTCGCTAGCTTTGTGCAGCAATCAGGTCAAGGTCCGTCAGCAGGATCTGGAGTAAAAAGAGTTGGTATATAACGGGGTACGACCCGTCCTCAAAAACCCAACTTCGACACCTTCGGCTTCATGTACTTGTTCAAGATCTTCATCGCTTTTGCTGCGACAGCTACCCTGACCTTTGCAATGCCCGGCGTGCCTTACTTCCCTGTATATTGTCCCGTTTCCTGCAGGAGCGTATCAATGTTTAGTGACTGTCGCTTTCTCCACAGAATCTCACTAGTCGGAGCAACTGCGGCAGCACTCCTGGCAGCTGCTATGCAAACGATTGCAACGGTCTGGGAGTGTGTCATGGCGACTGTAACAACAACCAGATAGTATGGACATGCCAAAGCGGACCTTACGTGGGCTGCACTTGCAACCCCTCTTTTTAGTGGAGTATGGGGACTTTTCTCTGCCTGTTGAATTTGCCGAACTTTTCAATTAGACCTGCGGAGCACGTTCAAGGCGAATATGGCTGTTTCCAGCGTATTTAAACAACTTAAACTGGCTCTCTGAAAGGCCTAGGATTGTTTCGTGTACTGGTAGAAATATAGGATCCATCGATGTGATGATTTGAGGTTCTCGCCGAGGGCCATTTTGCACATTCCTCCTACCAGCTTGGGTATCTAATTCCCAAGTAGACTTCGTGAGAAGGTAGGCCGTTACCTCGCGATTAATCCATCTATACGACATGTCAACTCCTTGTTGTAAACGGCACTCTGAGAGACTGGGAATAATATCATACTAGATCACGATGCGACAGAGCTTCGCCACAACATTCAAAATCTAGTGGTTGTAAAGTATCACAAGTACCAAGATAATTTCCATCAAGATGGTTGTGTAGACGCGGACCCGTTCTAACGCCTACATCGAGCAGGAAATCGCTCACTCTATCGATCTGTTACATGTCATGGTCAGGGTGCAGCTTGGTCCGGCTTCGCCAGGCTGAACTTAGGACACCCGGCTTGTTGCTCGTGTCCAGTCGGCACGCGTGCAGCGACTGGATGATTCATGCAGGGGTAGATTGGGTCGCGAGCCGAAAAGGTATTGGATGGCCTCGCGGAAATCAGAAAATCCATGTGAGAGTCCGAGTCACCACAGCCTGGGCTCGGTCTGGATTGAATGCAGCATGCATGCTGCCTATTGGACAATGTGAACAGTCTGAACACACATGGGTCGATACTAGTACAATTGAAGTGTAACAAAGTAGAAGCATGGAACGAGAAAGTACAGTGTTACGTAATTGAGTACTTTACTTCGATGATTGGGAAATGATACCTTAGCGAAAATTTCCCTCTGGGTGAAGCCCATTAGTACTGGGGCTCTTTGACCTCTTCCTGAGCTGTTGCCTTTACAGCTACTGATATACACTCAGGCTGGTAGTTTGTCAGGACGTGGTTTGTTAGACATTGATAATGCATGGCACCCCATGCAAGTCTGGTGTACCACATATCACCATTCCATATATTGTTAGGATGTACATCATACTAATACACTTGGTCTAGGGCTCAGTTGAAAATTTGACCTGACTTTTTCACACAGTGAATAAACATTGTCTTTCCACTGGCAATAACTAACAGGTGATTCTAACTGTTTCTAATTAAGGTGTTATCTACTGGTGAAAAAAGAGTTTTGTGCAATTGATAAATCTTGACCTGCAAAAATGTGAATAACAGTTTGGCTCAGCAGTGACAGGATCAATGGACTCTTTCACAGTGCATTTCTCTGTAATGGAACAGTGACTGAGGCTGGTTATTCATTAGTAAAACACTATTTTTCATCAAAATGTCTTTGATTACCCTGCTATCAAATCTGTATATATTAGATTCAAAATTTGCACAGGAACTCAAATATATATAAAGATTGCCTGACAAAAATTTCAACTTATATTAATACTGAAAATATTGTGTTACATTTCCTCTATCTTTGCTATGGAGCTATGGAATGGAGGACCTTACTATGGAGAGCTAGCTAGCTAAAAAGTGATTTACTGATGTTGAGTGGACAAGAACTAGTGCAGAATGGAAAGAGAATGTGAACAAACCTTCAGACCTCCTCAAGAACCTGTTTGAAGATCCACAAGGATAGCCCAAAGAAGTGTCCAACCAGACTCTGCTTATGGAGATCTCACTCCTATTGAGATAGAACAACAGGGAATTAGGGCTTCAATGCAAACCCCTATTCAAGAGGATGTACACATTCAGGAGGAGCAAGTTCAAGAATAACAAGCTCATGATGAAGAAATGGAAGAACCAACCAATCAAGAAGGTTTAGAACAACTCTATGAATCAATGTCTAGCTTAGTTGCTCAACATTCAATCAAACAAGTGTCAAACTTCAGACAAGACAGACAAGTTATGTCACAAGGTTGGATAAATGGACTGTTGGCAGCAGCAGTAACAGGATCTGCTGACTGGAAAGTGCCAATACACTACAAAGATATCACCAAGCTACCACAAGAACAACAGGAAGCATGGCAGACTGCACGTGAAGATGAAATAAAATCTCTATATGATAGGAAAGTCTGGAAGCTTGTAGATTTGCCCAGGGACTGTCAACTAGTGAAAGAGAGATGGGTTTTTGCTATCAGAACTGTCATATCCATGACAACTCTGGTTCTCTGAGCATCAACTCCACTCATACCTCCAGTGTTAACTTACCCATTATGCATATCCACTCTTCTGAACCTCCATATATATCTTACATAATTTTCTTGTTCTCTATTTAGCTAAATCTCATGCTCTGTACCTTTCCCCATCCTTGTGCAGCACAGCTCCAGCAAACTGCACAACTGGTGTGCAGCTCCAGTTCATAGATCCCCAACCTCCATTTCATTACTCATCCATTACAACTTCCTTACAAATCTGATGCACTCCATACTATATATACTGTACCATTTTCACTGTACATATCTCCAGTCATAATATTGAATTGAGTACTTGACATTCTCTCTCTTCAATCAGCTTGATGCCTGGCTCTCTGCTGAACTCCAACATATATCTTTATCCTTCTCTGAGTCTAGATGACTCAACTCTGCACCTCCAACCCTCCACAAATACAGGACCACACATTGAGACTTGGATAGTTGTCATATTCCATCCTAACCATGATTCCCACACCTTCAAACTCCCCTCTGATATCCCCTATGTTACCTCTGACCCTGATATTCTCATCTCCAGTCTCCTTTGGTGGACTCTATCCCACCTTTCATTGGACCTCTGATATCAGAACCCCTTCCCCTGTTGGATCTATTATGATTGGCCTGGATATTGTTCCCTTTTATGCTCACTCCATTTCTTAGCCCTATGATCCATCTCTATGTTATTCCTGTGTTACATTCCATTCCCTAGTCCTATGTACATTGCCCCTTGGCACTCTATGACCTTCAATCATTACTATACCTTTACATATGGTTCCCTCCATTCTCTGTTCTGGACTCTGATCTGATCTTGTAGTATATAACTCCTGTAGTTTCCTCATGTATTCCTCAGTTTGAATATTGATGTGACAAAGTTTCCTTTCCTTCCTTATCATCTTCACCATGTTTCTCCTATCTCTGAAATGAGGACCCTGACAGTAGACAAGGGTATAACACATACGTCCTGCACCAAGTCCTCACCCCATAACCCCTTATCTCTATTCTGTTATGCCTTTCTCACCTCCACATGTTGCTCTGCCTCATCTTCATTGGACCTTCATTGGATGAAGCCCCAGAGGAGTATGGATCGTGACAATAGTGGCACACCACACAAGGTGAAGCCAAGGTTTTACCAATAGCTTCAGAGTTCTGGAGTTATACCAGAGTTTGTCCATACAACTCTAACAAGAACAGCCAATCATGTCAAAGCAAGATACATTGCCAAAGGCTTCACAAAAAATTTCAGTGTGGACTATGAAAACACCTTTTCACCTGTCACTCAATTTGAAACAGTCAGGTTCCTTCTAGCTTTAGTGGCACTACATGATTGGAAATATCAGTGCTAGATGTCAAAACAGTATTTCTGTATGAAGATCATGATGAAGAGATCTACATGACACAATCAGAAGGCTTCATAGATCTCAGGAATTTCTCAAAAGTCTATCCATTAAATAAAGCCATATATGGACTAAAGCAAGCTGCGCTTCAATGAAACAAGGCACTCCATGCTTCTCTTATCAAATTTAGCTATCAAAGGTTATATGCTAATACCAGAGTTTACATAAAGAAGAAAGGAAAGATTTTCATCATCATTGTAATATACATTAATGATGCACTTTTCATGAGTAGTGATAAAGCACTAGTTCTCAAAGAAAAGGAATGTTTCATGAAGAAATGGGAATGCAAAGATCTTGAAGATGCAAAGGAATATCTATCCATAAGAATAACAAGAGATTGAATCAAGTGAACTCTTGTTCTTGACCAAATACCCTATGCTAAAAAGGTCATCAAGCACTTTGGTCAAGAGAACTGTAAAACAGTTACAACACCTCTATCCTCTGAATATAATTCTATGCCATTGACACAGAAAAAACCTGATTTCAAGATTCAAAACCTTTTTTGATCTGTGATAGGCTCATTTCTTTTTCTGATGCTTGAAACAAGATCAGACATTGCATTTGCAGTAATCAAGATGTTACAATTCTCTGCAAATCCAACAGAAGAACATTTACAGAAGGCGATCTGGATAGTTTTCTATGTTTCTTCAACAAAGAACCTGTGCATCAAATACTCTGCAAATGGTCCTCAAAATGGTCTAATAGCATACTCTGATACAGACTGGGCTGGAGATGTAGAAACATGGAGATCCACCACTGGATATGCTATATTTCTTGCAAATGGAATGATCTCATGGCTTTCAAGGTGACAAAAATGTGTTAGACTCTCATTCACTGAAGCAGAATACTGTGGAATGACAGAAGTGACAAAGCAAATAGTCTGGATGAGAATTCTATTTGAAGGACTGGGCTTTTCACTCAAATCAATCCTGTTACAACTACCTCAGATAGAGGATAGATGTAGCCTTTAAAGAGGGTCTTTGGTACTAAGGACAAAGGAGAGCAGGACAAGCTGCTCTACAAGGACAAGGATTCAAGGTGAACAAGATGTTCTGCTTGCTCTGCCTCAACAATTGAACATTGAAGAGAACTAGACTACCCTATGATTTAATGTCATCAGGTAATAAGAGGTTCATCAAACAGTGTAGCCTCAAGAGTGCTATAAAGTCTTAGAGAGCTAAGAGGTTTCCTGGTGAGGGACTAAGGATTTCTAGAAACTAAGGATAATGGACAAGGATGAGACTAAGACCCAGTGTATTCAAGGTACATGAAGAGGAGGTCTAGCTTGTGGAATACAAGTACAAGGCAATGAGGTTTATATACATTTACAGAGAGTTTAGGGCAAGTGAGGACAGAGTTGCTGACTGAGCAAATGGAATTACATGGAATGTGATGGAAATAGGTGAGGAGTCAAGATATCATAGTCAGTGATGAAAAGAAAAGCACATCCAAGTTGGGACTTATATCCATGCATATGTAAGCACTAAGGAAAAAGGGGCCAATCATAACAAATCCCTCTATGTGTGGACAATCAAGATGCAATGTTTTTAACATTGAACCCTGTATAGAAAGGTCACAGAAAACATGTCAGAAAGAATAATCACTACATTCAAGAAGCCATTGAGTTCAAAGAAGTTAAACTGTTCTATGTTGAAACCACAAAACAATTCACAGATATCTTCACCAAAGATCTGGGAAATGTCAAGTTTCAAGAAAACATAAAGGCTTTAAAACTCATTCCATATTCTTCAAGTACATAACATTCTAGTAAGGAGTGTTGAGATCCTGTGAATTGAACACTAGATCTTGTGCTCTGTTAATACAGGCAGACCATAGAGTGATAATATACCATTCATGTTACTAAAGACATAGGTTGAATATTAAGCTTGACTGATGGATCAGTCAACTTAATTAAAAGTGTAAACTCAATTACACTTCAGGATCGACCACATGACAATCTAGATGCAGTCTTTATGAGTCAGCTATGATGTCATCAGTCTAGAGCTTTCCTAGCTGTGATATCCCATACACTCAAGTCAACTCCAACCTCCAGAAACACAACTCTGCTCATACCTCCAGTGCACTCTCTGTCAATATGCAACTCCATTCAACTGAACATTCCTCTGATTTCCTTATGTATGTCTCTTGTTCTGTATTTAGTATAGTCCTGCCTCTCTGTTCCCTCCAATGCTGTGTAGCACAGCTTCACATATATCTCTCTGACCTCTGTCTTACAAATCTACATAGCCCTCCATTACTAATCTGCAGTCCCTCAAACATATATATACTCTGACTTCTGTATGTAGATACCTTAGCCTGAATATCATCTTAGACATTCTCCTCTTATTCTACTCTGGACTCTCCAATGCATCTCTGACCAAGAAGGCCATGACAGTGCAGAGACATGACACACAAGTCATGTGTTGAGCCTTCACCCCTCCAGACATGATCCTTCAGACCTCTGGCCATTTCTTTTCTTCAACCTCTGATCTCTGATCAGAGTTTGAGTGGAGGAGATCTGATCTTAACACTAGCTTCACAGCTACTGTGTTGGGTCAATCCAGACTCAACTCCACCTATTTAAAATAAGTGGAGCAGCATGACTAATCCTATGATGTCATTCTGACATTATCAACCTTGTTCTAGCCACATTACATACAAGTACATATAGTTCCTGGTTGTATTTAAAGGCCATAGGCACTGGGATGTAATTAATAACGAGATGTATTTCCCCTTAAGATCAAGCTTCTAAGAAGCTCTACAAGGGTTGATCTCATCAATCTCGACTAACCCAAACTTGATTACAAGAACTTTCATCTCTATCTCAGTGAGCATCCTTGAGTCACCTCTCTCTTCTCTGCCCTGTACAACAGGAGTACCCTTGTATCCTCCTGTTAGATCTCACCTCAGCCAGATGCCCAAGAAAGCAATCACAACTGAGGTAAGTTGAGGAACTTGAAGACAGAGAGATTAAATAGTGAAATGATATGTGCATGTTCTAACTCTGGAAAACTTCAGTCCAGAGTTAAGCAAGGATAAGCAAGGTACATTAGATATAGCTCAAGCACAACTTTCAGAAGTCATACATAAAGAGATGCAAAGATCCCTTTGTTGTAGAACTCTGTTAATCCTCTCTTACTGAGGTAACCTGTATGTCCTCAGTTAAGTCACTGAGGACTAAGTAAACTAGCTACTGTCCGATGTAGGTATGCTTATGTAAGCTACCAAATTTGTCTCATCCTCCAAGGTAGTGGACAGTCCTACCAGTTAAGGGACTGATAGGGAAAGGAAAGGTTATGGTGAAAGAACTCACCAAGGGTAAATGAAGTATTGCAATCTAAGAGTAAAACAGAGAAGGAGGAAACTCAACTTGACTGTCTGAGTTGAATAAAATTCTAACTGGAGAGTGACCATGAGGAAGCTCTCCCTAAATACTTTATGGGACTGTTTGTCCATGTATAGATCTCTATCATATATGGATAGATATGAGTCATGCAACATGACTGAACAACTGAAATTATTGGTAGAATATAAATACTAGTCAATGGCATAAGTATCTTGTTACTATGGAGAATGATGAAATAATATGAGTGTGTAAAATGAAATAATGATCATGTGATTATGATCTAGAACCTTAGTTATGTAATGAAGAGCAGAAAGTGAATACTAAGTTTCAACAATATAATGTGTTAGGAAATGGTATGATATGTCAAGGCAAAAACCTGAAATGGATAAATGCAACTCCAGAGTGAATAGAGTGGAGGACACACAAAAGGAGGGTGGAACACCCTCAGAGTTGTACTGGAGTTATACCAGAGTTATACTTTGACAGACAGCAGCTGTGTTGTCTGCCAGTGGTGGCCCAGCATCAGCTTTGTGCATGCCATGGGTACTCAGAGGGTGGCATGTTTTGGGCCAACACACACCAGAGGCCATGCATTTACTCTCAGCCTATCTGATGTTAGGCAGGAGAGTGCTTGTCATTGTGCATTCATTGTGCATTCATTCTAAGTCATCAGTCTGTTTGTCATCAATGGATCATGGAGGCATCATCATGGGGATTATTGTAGTGGAGTGGACGGGTGAGAGGAAACATCATGTACTCTGACCAATTCTACTCATGCATGGAGCCTCCAAATTGGAATACAGATACTTTTTCCACACATTGCTGAGAAGCCCTCATGATTCATCTCAGCAATAATAGCCATTTAGCACAAGGTCACACACTAACGAAGTGGACGAGATCATTGAAAAGCAACCATTCAATCAGGTTTCACTACCCTGAAATTGTTACGGCTGACCTGGGGATGGGCAGGCGTAGAACCAGTATGGACTGCGGTCTTTAAACCGTGGACAAGTGGCGACGGAGCTTGACGATTGCAAGACGTCTACAAGGAGCCTACCTACTAGCGAGGTTCGGCGACGAGGGTTGCTACCAAGTTATCGGCAGCCAAGGTACTTCCGAGTTAACGGTGGACAAGGGAGTCTGCCTACGATCGAGGACAGACAACAAGGACTACCGAGTTAACGGTGGTAACTCCTGCATCTAAGCAGTCGTGACAAGGTGACTAGCACAAAGGTATTAAGGCTACCAGGAGGCCTGTATCGCGGAGAGGGGACAATGTATTCCCGGGGGTGGTACAAAGAGGACAAGGTAGAAACTGGTAAGACTAGAATGAGGAGCATAGGTGCGACGACGTGGGTTTATATACGTATAGTAGTTCAGGGCGGGCATAGAACGTGAAGGAATATGATGGAAGGAATCGCTGACTGAGCAAGTGAGATAAGGCACGTGAGGTGCGAAGGGAGCGGGTGGTGAGTCATGGTATCATAGTCAGCGATGAAAAGAAAGGAACGTCCAAGTTGGGACTTATACCCATGTGTATGTAAGCGATAAGTCAAAGGGAAAAGCGTAGTCCGGGATAAATCGTAACAGAAATATTCTCAGGAACAAGAGAGTAAGTGAGCATGAACCATACTGTCAACCTGATACATCATTCCAGTGTCATGATGCATCAGGCTGTTTCATGGACTGATGCACTTCAGCATTGCATCCATTATGACTCAAGACTCAATGGCTCTGTGGTTCCCACATCAGTAAAACCAGTCAGTGTTAGACTTCACAGCTCTTTTGGTGTGCTGGGCTGGGTCGACTACCATTTTGCAACACCAGCCTCCTCTTTTTTTGCAATGGACCACTCTGGATGAAAACAGCACTGTGATGGTGTTAGTAGTACTAATACCCTGCATGCAGCAATACCCAATTTTGGTTCAATCTGCTTCATGCACATGGTTCCTCTCTAATTGCCAATCTAACTTTCTGCTCCAGACCCCTAGAATCAGCATTAGATCAGGCAGAGAGGTAACATCAATCAAATGGTCAGTTTCCCCTAGGCTACTGAGGCAAAACTCACAAATGTCTGTGAAGTTTCAGATGCCACATGTGTTTCAGAAACCAACTTGTTAGCTTTGTGCAGCAATCAAGTTGAGGTCCACCAGCACACCACAGCCTGTTAATCCAACTTTAGCCATTAGTGGGGCCTGGAGTAAAGAGAATAGGTATATAATAGCATACAATCTGTCATCAAAAACCTAGCCCACTAGAGAACTTCAACACCTTCATCCTTATGTACATACATACTCAAGATCTTTGTCACTCTTGGTGCAGTAGCTATCCCAACCTCCACAACATTCAACCTTTGCTTCCCTGTATGTTGTCCTGTTTGCTTCAGGAGCATGTCAATGTTTAGTGACTGTCACTTTCTTCACAGAAACTCACAATTTTGGGTAACTGTGGCAGCACTTCTGGCAGCTGCTGTGCAAATGATTGCAACAGTGTGAGAGTGTGCAGTGGCAACTGCAGAAACAACCAGATAGTATGGAGATTCCAAAGTGGACCCTATGAGGGCTGCCCTTGCGACCCCACTTTTTAGTGGAGTATGTATGGATGACTTTCTTTCTGTCTATGAGCCTGCATAACTTTTCATTTAGTTCTTGAAAGTTTGTCCAAAGAGAACATGATTGTTTCCAGCATATTTAAGCAACCTCTTTGTCAGAATCTGTGGGCTATGGAGGAGCAGAAAGGCCCAGACTACAGACATAAGTGACAAAGATAGCAAATGTAGCTAGAAAACTCACCTCAGTTGACACACAGATGGTAGGACAACTGAGGGAGTGAGACAAGAAAAATGAACTAAAATAGTAATAGAGATTGAGCATATGAACTCCGATGTAACTCCGATATGATGTCCATAATAGGAAATATAAGGTCCAAAAGGAGAAGAGGACCTTACCGAGTGAAAACACCAACTCCAAGATGCTCTGAAGTGGAGATGGCAGCATTGGCATGCGTCGACCTCAGAGTTGTGACAATGAGCCTCGGAGGAGGCCAGAGGTCAGAGGAGGTACATTTTGACACTCTCCCCACTCTTAGGAGTGTTTCGTGTAGTGGTAAAAATATAGAATCTATCCATGGGATCACTTGAGATTTCGAGGTTCTCGCTGAAGCCCATTTTGCACATCCAGCTTGGGTATCCAATTCCAAGGTATAGGCCGTTACCTTGACGATTATTGTCCTTTTCAGGAAGGTTGTCACCATGGGAAAAACACATCCAAAAATGCACCTCAACTTTGGCCACTTGTATCTTCCCAACACCCACACCAAATGTGATCAGAGCAATACCAATCGACTCGGAACAAGCAGGAGGTCATTTACTGAGGTGACCGACATCAAAAAAACTGGTTTTAAAATTTTCAATTTTTCGGTGCTTCGGCATTTGGTCAGAACTGTTTCCCATGTTTTC
>JBBPTO010001012.1:0-19491 GCA_038094155.1 Pulveroboletus cf. aberrans | reverse complement strand
ATTAGGGTTAGTTTGGTAGTCACTATGAACCACTATGAACCATTAGGGTTCTAGTGTTAATAAAAGTGTCAGAGATTGGAATAGAGTCTAGAAAATCCAGAAAAATGCTAGTCAATCTGTATAAAGCATGGTGATGGTGTAGGTCATGAATAGATCGATTGTAACAATGCCCACTACACAGCTTGTAGAACTCTGTTAATCCTCTCTTACTGAGGAGACCTGTATGTCCTCAGTAAGTCACTGAGGACATAGTAAACTAGCTACTGTCCGATGTAGGTATGCTTATGTAAGCTACCAAATTCATCTATGTGAAATATATCCAACACAGCTCCCTGTTATGCTTGCCTTGGGTAGAGAACAAATGTAGCCCCTAAAGAGGGTCTGGAGTACTAAGGATGAAGAAGAGCAGGGCAAGCTGCTCTACAAGAATGAAGTGCAGGGGTTTGAGGTGAACAAGGTGTTCTCCTTGCTCTGTCTCAATGATCAAACATCAAAGAGAACAGACTGCCCAACAATCTATTGCCAGTGGGTGGCAGTGTTGAGATTCTGTGAATTGAACACTAGGTCTTGTGCTCTGTTAATACAGGCAGACCATAGTGCTGATACACTATTCATGTTACTGAAAGACATAGGTCAAGTATTAGACTTGACTGATGCATCAGTCAAATCTAATTAAAGTGTAATCTTAACACTTCAGGATTGACCATATGACAATCTAGATGCAGTCTTTATGACTCAGATATGATGTCATTGGTCTGGAGCTTTCCTAGCTCCACAACTGCTGTGTTGGGTTGATCCAGACTCAAACCCACCTATTTGAAATAACTACATCACATACAAGTACATACATATCCCTGAATGTATTTAAAGGTAATAGGCACTGTGATGTAATTAATAATGAGATTTATTTCCCCTTGAGATCAAGCTTCTAAGAAGCTCTACAAGGGTTGATCTCATTCATCAATCTTGCCTAACCCAAACTTGGTCACAAGAACTTTCATCTCTATCTTGGTGAGCATCCTCAACTTACCTCTCTCTTCTCTGCCCTATGCAACAGGAGTATCCTTGTACCCTCCTATTAGACAGGAGGTTCACTAGAACAGCATAGCCTCAAGAGTGCTATGAAGTCTTGAAGAGCTAGGAGGTTTCCAATGAGGGACTGGGGATGAGGAACAAGGATGAGGCTGAGACCCAGTGTATTGAGGTACATGAAGGGGAGGTCTAGCTTGAGAAATACAAGTACAGAGGAGTGAGGTTTATATAGGCATAAAACAGTTCAGGATAGATAAGGAGGGAGTCACTGATAGAGCAAGTGGAATTGCATGGAATGTGATGAAAATCAGACAAGGAGTCATGGTATTGTAGTCAGTGATGAAAAAAGGAACATTCAGATTGGGATTTATACCCATGCATATGATAAGTATAAGAGAAAAAGGGGCTGATCATAACACTTCCCACATTCTTGCTGATATCAATAATACCAAACCATCATCTCTTTGATGTTGTGCCTGTGAACAATTGTTGTTAAAAATATAACTCCTCTAAGGTCCTCCAACTTACTCTGGAACTGTTTTGCCACAACTCCAAAGCTTCTTCTACAAAGTATAACTCCTGAATCCAGAGTTATTTGGAGTTGATTCCACACTCAGTAATGTCCTTTTTCCTTCTTTGAACCTCATATTTCCTATTCCGGACATTGTGTCAGAGTTACATCAGAGTTCATGTGCTCTAATCTTTATCACTATTTAGTCAGTCTGCTTTTATCATTTCTTCCTCAGTTGTTATGCCACTACTGTGCAACACTGAGGTTAGTTCTTTAGCTACATTTAGCTCTCATTTTTACTTATGTTTGTGGTCAGGGTATTTCCACCCCTCCATAGTGGGTTCATACACTATATATACTATAGAGGAAATGGATGAGTAAATATGTATGTATCTGATTGGTAAGATGGAGTTTGGAGGAAACATAACTGGAGCAGTGAACTGGATGCACAGTTTGCTGAAGCTGTGCTGCACAGGGTCAGAGAAAGGTACAGAGTATGAGAACTAACTAAATAGAGAACAAGAGTATCATATAACATATATACAGAGGTCTGGAGGGAGTGAAGTTGATTTCAGAGGAACTGGAGTTGTCATGGATATGACAGTATCCTCCTCTTAGGGCCTGAATCCCTAAAGGCCATTAGAACAAATGAGGATGGTCAGCTTTGGAGTTTGAAAGAGGATATAAAGTCCAGGACAGAGTTGAAACCTGACTTGTTCTTCAACCACTACCATGTCTGGCTTTGATGACATCAAAGCCTGGTCTGATACATGTTTCATGGAGTGCAACAATGATGATGATGCTATGTGAAATGTGAAGGCTGGTGAGTAAAGGAGGTGGGCAAGGGTAAAGAAAGAGGTGGAGGCATGCTGGAAGACAGAGGTGAAGGCATGCTGGAGAGCAGAGGTGGAGGCATGAAGGGTAGCAGAGAAGGCCACAAGAAGGGTGGCAGAGGAGGTGTTGAGGAAGGTGGCCAAGGAGGCTCAAAAGCTGGTGAGTGCATGTTGATTGGTGTGGAGGTGTGCTAACAGAGGTTAGACAGAGCAGGCAGGACCTAGTTTCAGAAAAGAAAAGGCATGCAAGGTGGTCCTTGTGAACTGCTGGAGGTATGAGGAGCATGGTTTCGACTGTGAGCTCAGGACTGGAAAGTCCACCTCATGCCTTGCATGCCAAGATGCCAAGGTAAAGTGTGAGTGGGCTAGAGAGGAGAGATCAGAGTGGAAACAGAGGAGAAAAGTGGAGGGGTCAGAGCAGCCATAAAAGAAGACATGGACAAAGGAGGGAGTGGGGGTGCCAGAGAAGCAGGTGGAGGGGAGTGAGGTCACAACAGCAATCCAAGGGCTGCAGGAGCTTGTCAAGGGGCTGCACAGGCGCCTTGATGTGCAAAATTACTACTTGGCACATCTGATGGAGCTGAAAATGGAGAAGGTGTATGGGGATTCAGAGATGGGGATGGAGATGGAGATGAAGGGGAAAGAGGATGTAGTGAAGGAGGTGATAGAGTTGGAGAAGGAGGTGAAAGAGGTGGAGGCTGGATTATCAGAAGAAGGTGATGAGTAGAGTTGTCAATTTGTAAGTAGAACAATGTGAAATGTACATGGCATGTTCTCAGAGGTTGCAGAGTGAAGGGTGGAGTAAGGGGTGATCTAAGATGACAGGAGGGTTGCTATTCCCCTCTTTGAGTCAATGTCCTAGCATTGACAGCAATGAAAGAGGTAAAGAATGGTGATCACTGGAGTGTGGAGTTGCCAGAGGAATCAGAGGAATAAGTCTAAGGCAATAGCCCTGCAAATGAACTGAGGAATTTCTCAATCTCAGATGCACAGCAACTAGATGCCAAAGAGAAGAAAGGGACAGGGACAGAAGAAGGACCATAGGTTCAGGGATTAGAGAGAGTAATCCAGGGACTCATTGTGACCAGAATGCCAGAAGCAACTGGAGTGGAGTGGAGTGAAATCAGAGGGGAGCAGAGAGGAATGAGAGAAAATGCAGTGCATTAGAGGGTGGCATACGATGCTAGAGCCAGTCAAAGGAGGCTGCAGAGTTGAGCTCAGGGTACTGACATGGGTGTTCTGGTGATCTAGACAAAGGTACTACTCTATACTTGATCAATCAATGAATTGTAGTTGAGTGAGCTAGTGGTGTCCTGCAAATCAAGGGATCTTTCATTCAGCAGAGTAACATAAATGTCATTGGAGGGATAACACCAGTTGTGGAGAGAATGGGGGCAGAGACAGAGTAGGATTGAAGGGCAGAGAATTGTCATATCCCATATCCTCACACCTCCAAACTTCCCTCTGATACCCCCTATGCTACCTTTAACTTCAACCCCATCATCTCCAGTCTCCTTCAAAGGACTCCGTCCTATCTCTCATTGGATCTCTGATATTAGAACCTCTTCTTCCATTGGACCAATTATGATTGGCCTGGATCTTGTTCCCTTTTATGTTTGCTCCATTCTCTAGCCCTATAATCCATTCCTATGTTATTTCTGTGTTACATTACATTCCTTTATTCTATGTACATTGCCCCTTGGCACCCTATGACCTCCGATCATTATTGTATCTTTACATATGGTTTCCTCCATTCTCTGTTCTGGACTCTGATCTGACCTCATAGTATATAAGTACTATAATCTCCCCATGTTTGAATATTGATGCTGTTACCTTGATTTCCACTCCTCTAACTCTATCCAATCCTGACAAAGTTTCCCTCTCTCCCTTATCCTCTTCACTTTGTCCCTCCCATCTCCAAAAATGAGAACCCAACAGTAGGCAAGGGTGTGACACACAAGTCCAGCACCAAGTCCTCATGCCCATAATCCCTTATCTCTGTTCTGTTGTGCCTTCATCACCTTCACATGTTGCTATGTCTCATCTCTGTTGGACCTCTGGTCTGTTACAGTCACTTTCACACCCCTTCTGACATTTTTGACTCTTCTGACACTTCCAACCACACTTAGAATATTTCACTCACTAGAAGTGATGCTTCTGAACTTGAAAGCTCAGAAAGCTTGGAAGTGTGGTGTAGGAGACCAGTGTCCCCTACTGTGCGAATCCTCTATTTTCCCAATCTTCCATCATCCCTATAGCACAGGTCCCATTCCCAAGTGAGTCGAAAGCCAACCTAAATTTTGTCCATTCCAACCTGTCCAGTCCATCCAACCCAAGTTCCCTGGATCCGAGTTGGTAAGTCAGGTTTCTTTCTTTTGTATCAGTTTCCATCCCAAATGACCACATATTCACCCAGATGCATCATACTTAGTCATTTCCTCTCACTTGTATTATATACCCCATTGTCATGCCGCATTGTTACCATACAATACTTACTTCACTGACCCGATATGTACAAAGTCTTGGGTTCTCCCAGACTATAAACTTTGTATCTCAGACCCCAGTCTGGATCAAATTCTATTCCCTCTTGATCACAAGTCTTGTTTTCTAAGTATTGAAATCATCGATTCTGCCGCATCCTGAGCCAGTCGAGTCAAGTTGAGCACTCCAACCTGAACCTGAAAAGTCAGTGTAAAACTCCTAGGAACTCCAAAGTGGAACTTCTAAGCTAATGAAAAGGGTGCAAGTGTAGTTCTTGACCCAGGGGATTGCAAAGAGAGAAAGAAAGTGGGTGAGGGCAAATATGGATGGCTCACTGATGTCCTGAGAGAGCTGGAAAATAAGAGTCTGATTCCTCCCTGTTCGGTAGGGCTAAGGTATCAACTATAGAGTTGTCAGGAGTTGACAGGAGTTGGCTGGAGTTGACTGGAGTTGAAGGGAAATGAAGGGAAATGACTTCGGAGACTTAGAACTGATGCTGGATGGTGGTAATTCCCTCTAGAACTAAGTTCTATGTACAAACTTTAGAGTCTGGGTATTTCCGAGACTGTGAATCAAAAGGAAATATAAAGAAACAAATGTAGATACTAAATAGAGTAATAACCCGATAAGGAAACACAACTCCGACTCACGGATGACTCGTCCAGGGCACGGAAACAAAGGTCCGATACTCTGGACATCAGAGTTCCGACTCGAGAAGATGGCCTGTGACTGTTGAGTCTCAGAGGAGTGGCGGAGGACTTCGGAGGAACTCGGAGGATGGATGAATACTTGGAGAAAGTGGGAATGTCACTGTAGGGAGCTTGAGTCTCCTACAACGGTAAGGTAGGGAGACCGAGAAGCGGGTCCGGCATTAGGTGTTGGAGAACCTGAAACTCCTCTGTCATCAGAGTGGGTACTGAGCGAACCTTTTTTGTGACTGGCTTGTAAGCAAAACTATGAGAAGTGGCATTGTATGAATAAAGAGACCGAAAAACGGTCGATAAGTCCAGAGAGAGGACGGAACGGGTAGATGAGGCATAATCATAGAAAGAGGAAGTGGTGAAGGAATGGTCCAGAATGTCTGTTGATGCCCCATCAGGGCTCATATATCCGGAATACGTAATCAAAAGTGGAAATCGCAGGTGAGGAGACGAGTCAGGAGATGAAAGTATGAAAGACGATATGAAACAGGGTGGAAACGCAGGCAAGTCCTTGGATATCTCTGTTCAGGTAGAACCCGATTCATCGAGGCCTACCGAAAACCCCATTCAACGATGCTCTGGTGGTTGGAGCAAGCGACACCTTTCCGGCACCGGAGACATCCCTCAGACCAGGGTTGGGTCCGGAGACAGTATTCCTTGCTGGTATTCGGGTCCCAGAGGGTAATATTTTGCCCTCCGTCTGGAAAGTCGTCAGTCATTGCACTCATGAGACAATGAAAGGGGCAGCCGAGCAGAAGATTGAAGTTAGCCCAAGCCACGACTTGGACCTGCAAGGCTACCTCGTTGGGGCCGAAACTGAGTTGCAGGTTCTCAAGAACATCTAATGTGGAGTCGGTGTTAGTGTTAGCAGATGTCATGGTCATAATATGATCGGAGCGGATGGGGTGCCCTAGTTCCTCCCATACGCGCTTGGGCATCGTGACCACTTCAGATCCGGAGTCTAGAATGCATGTTAACGTCCTCTCGGTACCTACGACCTTCACTTCCAGAGCGCGGAGAGGGAGGTTGTGGTGAGCGACAACAAGGCCATCTTTGTCCCGGATAACACAGTCACTGTACTCTTGATTGACTCACCCCAGGTTCTGCCTGGCTAACTCATTGATGTGGATGACATTTGAGGTGGCATTTGGGATCTGCTTGCTGGTTGTGGCATCTTTGAATTGGCAGTGGAACTCTGGTGCAACAGCAAACAGGTCCTTCATAGGAACTGAGATGGTAGTTTGAAGAACCTGATCCAGTACCCACTTCGGGGCTGTTTCGTCTTCGAGTGGGAATAAGTATTTGTATTGCGCTGGAAAAGTAGAAGAAGGGAAAGAAGAAGGAGTGTTAGTAGTAGAGCTTCAAGAGGGGGGCAGACCGGATGCAGGGATGTTTGCAGGGCCAGGTTTTGACATATCAGGAGTGGATGAGGTGCTTGCAGCAGGAGTGGGCAAGGGTGACTTGCGGGTTTGCTGAATTTCAGGGGTTTCGATCTCTTCCGAGATGCTGGCAGCCCTCAGGTCGGGTTTCTTCATCGCACTCCTTGGAGAAACTATGACGCCATCGAAATGGACCTGTTTCCTGGCCTTCCCATCTTTGGCTCTGTTGGCCTGGAAGCTGGCCCATGCTTGAGCAATGTAGGGCTGAAATTCAGGGTCAGCAACTTCAGCAAAACTGTGCACCTCCCTTTCTTGACTATCGATGGTGGAAAGGAATGTGGAGGGTTTGATATCGAGGATGGCATCAACTGGTTCCTCCGGATATGCAACTGAAAAGAGATTAGTGGTCATATGAGGGGAAACATCTCTACCAGATCCGGGTTGGGCACTACAAGCAACATTAATGGCAGAAGCTGAGGTGGCAGAGTGCTCACTTTCAATGCACTCAATGCAGCTCTTGATACCGAGACACCTGGGGATCCGCGGGATGTGGGACCTGTCCAGCATGTAAAGGTGGCCGTTGAAGAGATGTTGAATGACCTAGACTGCTATCGGTCTCCAGAAAGGAAACTAGCAGGTCAGCAACACAAAGAAAGAAAATGAAGGGACGATTTGTTTGTCCCAGGGGGAATTCGTAGAGTAGAGCTCCACGGAAGAGAACCACAGGACTTACTGGAGGTGAAAGAGATGATGATCTGGAAGAGCTCCTATGCTTCAGACATGGCTGATGAACACAGGACTTGATTCTTCACAGATCAGGACAGAAGGATGAAGATGATGATCACAGACACGGCTGGATCACTGATGATGACGAAGAATGGAACTCGAGATAGACGGAAGATAGATGGCAGATAGATAGATGATATTGTGCTCCATGCGAAACACAGTTTTTATAGTCTGGGCACACCCGAGACTCTAAATACATGTAAAGCGCGCGACCGGATTGAAAACCGGATGGACGGAACCAGATCGACCAGATGTACAAATGAAAGTGTCCGGTGTAGTGAAATGAACGTTTGACTTACCAACGGGTGACGGATGAGGACGGATCAGATTGGATATGAGGAACCGGATTGTGCAGGATATGCCGGATATGCCATATACGAGAACAGGGAACTACCGTTCCCTACACCGTCCTGTCCTCAGATACACCTTCCGGTATGGAGGAATTCCTGGGCCTCCTGACAGTTGTGAATAAAATGTCCCAACCTGTTACAAAAGCCCCATGACAGGTCCTGGATCCTACTGGTGTTAGCAGTCGTGGCATACTCGGCCTTCACCTCTGTGCAGCCCGATGTGGGCATATAAGCGTGGGTTTGTGGGGCTGCCAATGGACTGGGAACGGTAGATGCAGGGACAGGAAGCATACCAAACGGTCCTGGTGTGGTGGAGCAGAAGGTGGAACCAGTCAGCAGGAACTTGGTGGTGGTGAGAGTGTCTTCCATCAGGTAGGGGTCTTCAGGATGGAGATTGGGTTTGGTAATGGCCAGTTGGTTGTGGACCTTCTCTTCCACCTCGGGAGGGAACCCATAGAGGAAGTATGCATTGCGGTCAGAGTTGGAGAGCTTGCGTTTGGAGATGAGATGGGAGGCAATCTTGCTAAATTTCCTCCTAGACTCACCAAGGTCCTCTTGATTGCACATCTGTTTGGCACGGAACTCCTATACAAGATACTGAAGGTCAGCATGACAGTACTGGATGTCACCTTCACATCCTGGATACATTTCCTTGACAGCAGCCATGAATACGTCCCAGTTGGGCTGCTTGGCTTCATCGAGGGTCTCCCAGAGTTCAGCCTCTTCGAGATCTGCACAACAGATGGCATATTTAATTTTGTCAGCCATGTTGATTCTGGCAGTGTTTCTGAGTAGATCTACATCTTCAAGGAATCGGGGGAGCTGAGCAGGCGTGCCTCTGAACTTGGGGGCGTTTTGGGTTCTGCGGAGCAGCATTTGAGTAGGGTTGGCCATTGCTCTTGGAAGGTTAGCGGGTAAAACAGAAGGGGGATTGGAAGATACGGATGAAGAAGACAAGGCAGAAGCGGTGGAGGTCAATGATGGCATAGAAGAACCGGACAGAGTGGGTGAAGATTTGGTACTCAGTGTAGACAAAATGTCACAGACAATGGCCAAGGAGTCTCGGGATGAGGACAATGAAGCTTTTGGTGAGTCGGGTGAGGTTCGGGATAACAAGTTGGAAGTTTCAGGGAAGGTAAAGTTGTTAAGGGTGAGAGCGGGGGAGAACTGTATGACATGTTCTTTCTGCAGGTTTGATTTGGGGTCAATGAAGAAATTTTTCCAGAAAACAGCGGTGATGGAAAGTGACGAGAGTCTGGGCTATGTTCTTGGAAACAGTTGGGCAGGGTCTCAGAGACAGAAGATGAGTTTGCATGATTATCTATCCCAAAGAAGGCTCCCAGAATTGTTCTAGGAAACTGTGACATTGTTCGTGATTGGATAAGGGAGGAAGGTTCTGGGGTGGCAGTAACTTTGTGGGAACTTTCAGGGATGGAAGTGGTTGAAGAGTAAAGCTTTGCTTGGGCTGATCTGCTCAGCTGAGATGAATTCGAAATTGGTGAAATAAGAAGATCTGATTCGTGGAAGATATGTCAGCCAATATGCTGGCTGATGGATTGCAGTGTTGAAGGACCATTGGGGCTGTCCAAGGAGTTACAGGTGATGGGGACGATGAAGGACTCTTGCATAAGGTCTAGATCTCAGATCTGGGAGAGTAAAATTTTGAGCTCTGCTCGTTCGGGGGTAGGTCTGAGGGTCCTCCTCGAAGACTCTCTTGAATCCCTTGCAGTGGGCTCCAGTTGTAAAGTAGCTAGGAAGCCCGAATGGGTTTCCTAACGATGTAAGTATGGGTTGTGAGTGGATTTACTCGACCCAAAAGGGACCCAAGGGACTAGGAGAAGGTAATAGACCAAATACCACACACTGTTAAGCTGGAAAATACAAGTCCGGACCTCCCCATTTGGTAGAGCTGAGAGTCCAACTTTTTGGGTTCGGGTTGAAGCGCTCAACTTGACTTGACTGGCTCAGGTTGCAGTGGAATCGACAGTTTCGATTCTTAGAAAAAGATACTTGTGATTGAGAGGAAGTGGAATTCGATTCAGACTGAAGTCCAAGATACAAAGTTTATAGTCTGGGAAAACCTGAGACTTTGTACATATTGGGATCGATGAAGTAAGTAACATATGGTAACTGTGTGATATGACAATGGTGATGGTAGGTAGTACAGACGAAGTAAAATGATTAAGTAAGATGGACCTGGGTGAACCTGTGGTCGCTTGGGACGGAAATTGATATAAAAGAAAGAAACCTGACTTACCAATTCAGATCTGGGGCACTTGGGTTGGACAGATGGGATGGGCTGGACGAATGATGCTCAGGTTGGTCTTCGACTTGCTCATGAATGATACCTGTGCTATAGGGGTAACAAGATGATCAGAAATAGGGGCTTTTGCATGGTAGGGGATACCGGTCTCCTACACTGGTTCCAAAACCCTGAGCTTCCAGCTCCTTGTACAATTTCTCTAGTTCCTTGAGGGAACTGTACTCCAGCTTTCTGCCATGGAGCTCCATTGTACGTATCTGTCTTTGGCATGGGCAGAAATGTTCCTTGCATGGCCAGGTGCTGCCACACTTAACACACAATCCTTTAGCTCAGGCAGTTCCGATGTCCATCAGAGCCCCTTGTCCTCTGAACACTCCTGGCTGGTTAGAATGAATGGCAGGAGGTTGAGTCATGGAAGTGGCATGTGGGGCACTCAGCACAACTGATGGGTTTGTGGCAGGCTTCGCCGCCACTTGTCCACGAAAGGACCACTTGTTCTGCATGCAGGCCGCTATCTCATCAAGGATTATCTCTGCCTTGACAAGCTTGGTTTCCCAAGCTGCAATGTTGTAGTTGTCAATCATCTCAGGCTTATTCCTTTCAACATATTCGACGATCTCATTTTTTACTCCATTTCTGATGATTTCAACCAACATTCACCTGTGAGCTCAGGGAGAGGGGTTATAGTTGGCCTGGATCACCAGGTGTTGCATCTTGGTGAAGAAATCCTCCACCGTTGTACCCTTGGCTTGGTACAACCTTTGCAGCTCCTTAGCTGCATCTCAGGCAAGTGAGGCAGGCTTGAACGTCTTGTTCATAGTCTCCTTGAACTGCTTCCACATCAGCTGGTGATACACATTTTTCTCTACCAGCAGGTCTGACATTCTGCCAGCCACATTTTGTCCTTGACAGTACGACAGGACTATAAGAATCTTTTGGCAATTTGACAGTTGTGTCGGAAAGCTGGCAAGGTACAGCTTGACACTTCGCCACCATTGGACAAACTTCACCTTATTGCTGTCGAAGGGCTCAGGCTTGGCTGTCACTGATTTCCCGATGTTTTCTTCTTTGGGTGGCGGTGGTGTGGCAGGACGCATGAAGACATCTTGGTCTTCAAACCTGTCTACCTCTAGTGGTAAAGGTGGTTCACAAACCTTGTCTGTTTCGATCTGTTGTTGATAGTAGTATTTCTCATATTGTTTGGCAAATTCAGCAGTGGACTGTGCTCAAGGCCATCATACAATCTCTGGTATGCCTCTTGATTTGCCTTTATCGATTCCAGTCATAGTAATGGGGGGAGGGGCACATCTAACCATGTCAGCACAGCCACAACCCAGTCTGCCTTCATCCTCAAGCTGCTGAAGGATGTCAGTTGCCAATGCCCCAGGTTTCATAGCAACTGGTGCAAAAATTGTAGATGCTCCTTGGCTAGAGCTTCCTTCACCACTTGGTTCAGCACAGGATACTGTTTGAAGCTGCTCTCTGGCTTCAGTGTGGGAGGCTCCATGGGGATAAGGTTTGCTAGACATTCTCGCAGTACCGTGGTCAGGTAATGATATGTCTGATTGAGGGGGATTCGTTGCTGAGACACGATGTGCAACGAGTAGAAGGAAGATAGCTAATCCGAAGAGGATCTGCCAAAGCATGGTGGTTTAACATTGGACTTTGGATGCTACCCCTACTGGAATGGGAAGTGGATGGGACGTGGGAGCAAAGGGCTCGACTGCTAATGTGATCTTTCTTTTCTAACCCTTCATGGGCAGCTGTTGGAAAACCCTTGACAGCAAAGAGGAAGGTGCTGACGTTTTCCTCATCAAGGTTTCCAGTCAATCAACCACCCAGATAACACTCAGCCTTATGGCAAAGTTTCAGTGTCAAGAAGGTGTGTGACGCTATGCACACGTGACGTTGTAGGGTAATCACATGAACCCTGACAATTGGCTTCAGCTGTGTCAAGCTGCCCCTAGACACTATGGGATATAGAAATGTTATCCTTATTTGTATGGCAGACAACTGTATATGCAAGCGTGGGGAGGGTGCTTTTCCCTATGAGCTATCACATAGCAACTGTGTGGTTTGGTACAACCATAGAGCATGAAGGCTCTAACTCCCTTAATCCTAGGATCTGGGTATATGCACTGTACACAAGTGCCAGCATGGGTAGGCAGAATCAAAGGTGTACAATGTTAATCGTGCCCCGAATTATGGATCAGATATTACAAATCATCATGGACAGAAGCACATAGTCATGTTGCCAATGACAAGGTATGGAGGAGGGGATAGAAACAACGAGGTGCTCACTGAGTCCCTGAAGGCTGGTTTCAAATGGAGAGAGTAATGGTAACGGGCTTGAAGGGTGCATCCTCTTGTAGCAGTAGGACGGCTTCAAGGGCATTGAGGGATGGTTTCAATATTATGAAAGAGGAGATGACAACAGCTAGACAAAAGGAATAGGATTGATGCCATAAAGACAAAATATCGAAACCGAAGAAACAATCCTCGAACTATCTACATATATATACTGACTAGGGTCATGGGTGTTGTTATAGGGTATGATGTCATACATACGTCATTGGGCTAGGCACGAACCCTTTACCTCTACCCTATGCCCTTCTAGATCCTTCTGTAGCGATATGGAAACGAGATCGGGAAATTTCTAACATAGAGCATGAACTTGAAATGGATGATAGGCTGGAACAGATCAAGACACCTGCCCGCGTTTCGCCGCGTGGACCTGTCCGATGATGGTCCTCATCAGTGTCCTCGTTTGTCACGCGTCGAGATGGCAAAGACTCGGTACGTGTTCGGACTTGATCGGATGCGCGAAGACTCGGGTCGCCGTCCACGCGTGTCCAGATTTGGGCGTTCCGTCCGCGAGCGAGGGGTACGAACCGTTGAATGATGAACGTCCATTCGGACTTGTTGGGCACTTCGATCGACATGGTCGATGTCCCGGCACATCGAACGACCGTGTTTGAGCTCACCGCCGTCAAGCTCAGGCACGATATCAGGAGAGGATACTTGCAACCCAATAACCTGGTGGCTTTTGCGTGCGCAAGTCTTCCTTCCGTCGTGTCCTAGATGGTATACAATGTACAGAGACCAATGTGAAACACTCCGTGCAGTTTATTGATAATAGGTCCGGTCGATCTCCAACATTCTGACCCGTTCCTCTTCTCCAGTAGCCACCTCTGGCCCTTTGGCACTCATAGTAATGGTAATCTGCCCGGACGACTCGTCTGGGTCAATTCAAGTGTTTCTTGGGGACCCACAACAGATGTATCGATATCTCGTACGGGCCTAAATGTGTTGTAAACCTGTAAACAAATTTTGAAGTTTAGTTTCCTATTCGCGCGCTCACCGAACTGCATGTTCCGTCTAGCGATCAAACTGTGGTGGTAACATGTAGTTCGAGCGCCCGTTTCGTCTCGGCCGAAATGTGATTGCAAACAGTCTCTTCAACCGTTATAATTCTACCGAATATGGATGCAAACCTCTGGCATGGCACGCAAAAAGCTCGACTACCGTAGTTCTGCCTAGTGATCTCCAACATACTCAATGCTGATCCACTCAACGTGCTCACGCGTTGCAGTAACAACCCTTGTGCGTTCCAGTAGTGCACATATGTCTATGGTGAACGCAGATGGGAGTTACCCCCAAATGTCCAGTGCATCTTTTGCGTCCTGCGCAGTCCTTGCAAGCATCGCAGTTATTTGGGCACTTGTAACACTTGCACCCATTGTGGTCGCCACCCGAGCACGTTCCGGATTGTTCAAAGTCATCAGGGTCAAACTTGGGGGCGCAGCCTGTGATTGCATACATACGTCAGCACATCGTCATAAATGCAGACCAGCTGGCTTTACCATTTGACTGGCAGGTCTCTGGTCCAGTGAAACCAATGCACTTCTGGCAACCACAACCTTGTAAATTGCCTTTCGCATTGCAAGTTCCTCTGGTGTCCGAGGGGTGGGCGAATGTGGCGGGTTTACAATCTATGGTCGAACGCATAATCTTAGCAATTCGCTTCTGGTACTATGAACGTGGCAGGTATACCGTTCGAGAAGCAATCTATGTTTCGATCACAGACTTTTATTGCCTGCGGAAAGGGGTCATCTTCTAGTAGTTCCGGAAAAGAGATCGTCGTACAGGGTTGTGAGAGGGGTTTCCAGAGGGCGTCTGGGGCGGGCTGTGGAGGACGAGGATTAGTCAGCGCTGCAGAAACGGTACTAATGAACTCGGTCACCTGGCTGAATTGACGAAACTCCCAGCTGAGACCAGAATTATTGCAACGGTGAGAGTAACAGGGAACTTGACGAAGTGCATGTTGAGATTGGTGTGTGTAAGGTTTGAACTTCCAATGGCATGTCACTGGGCTTCTTATACTGCGACTTGCTTGATCCAGGAACCACTCATACTGGCAGTTGAAACATGCATCAGACTACCATCGTGCTGTTGACTGCCACAGGCGAGAGTCGGTGAATGGGGCAACCACACCATGCTATGTCCGATGAGACACCACTCACTGGCAGGCTGGTATGCTACTTAATCGAAAGCACATTGTGCACGCCGTCTAGCTCAATTCCGATATTTGCCACTGCATGCCAGTAGTTACTAAATTCAGCTTTCTTTCCCGGCGTTTCTAGCATCGGTGACCGGTTGGTTAGGTTACCAGACGTGGTAGTTTGAAACATGCATCGGACTACCATCGTGCTGTTGAACGCCACCTGCGAGAGTCATTGAATGGTACAACCGTGCTTGATATGAGTGGGTACCCGTGTGGAACTGTGGGAACGAGTTGCCAGCTTGCCTCACCTTGCCACAGGTCATCACGAGTGATCTCGCCGCTCCAAAAGGTATCCTTACCAAGTGAAGCAAGGCGTATATGGGAAAAGAGCAAGGGAATGGAGCCCATGTAGTTACTTTTTCACATTTAGAGTCACCCTGCACGGGCCCAAGCAAGTCAATTTGGGATGGGCCCATGGGTGTAGTATAGGCTATATAGCAGTAATATAGTAGTGGTGGTGATAAATAGATTTTGCTTGTCAATCTGAAATTGTATAGTAACAGGCAGGCCCATGGACTATTGGATTTATTTAATCATGCAAGCCCCATGATGGCAGGCTATTGAATTTATTTAAATGGGTGGGTCCAAAGGCAATTGAATCCATTTAATCAGGTGGGCCCACAGGCCATTGGATATATTTAGACAGGCAGGCCTGTGCCAGTGGACTTTGTATATCATGTTCATTTAATCAAACAGATTTGTGGGCCATTGAATATATTTAAACCAAGGATATTTAAATAAACAAGTAGGCCCACAGGTTATTGAAATAATATAGGCTGGTGGGCCCGGCATGAGAATCTGCAAGCCTGCAAGCCTGCAGGCCCACTTGTCCATTGTGGGTTTCAAATCAGGTAGGCCTGCATGTACACTATAAGGAGATGCAAAGATCCCTTTGTCTCATCCTCTGAGGTAACTGACAGTCCTACCAGTCAAAGGACTGATAGGGAGAGGAAAGGTTATGGACCTTGGTGGAAGAACTCACCAAGGGTAAATGGAGTATTTCAAGATAGAGGGTCTTCGAGTAAGACAGAGAAGGAGGGGACTTGACTTGACTGTCTGAGTTGGATAAGATTCTAACTGTAGAGCAACAATAAGGGAGCTTTCCCTAAATACTTTACAGGACTGTTTGTCTCTATATAGATGGATCAAACAATGGAAAGCCAAGTTTGAAGCATCAGAAGGAATAACAGATAACTAAATAATAGGCTAAATCATTGGAATATAGTCTGTAGAGTTTTGAAATCTGGGCCTTGGCTTGGGCAAAATAACCTACATAACTGTGACAGAAATGGTTTTGAATAGAGAACATGCACAGGAAAAATCTGAAACATGAAAGCAGAAGACTGGATCTGGGGCACAGAAACTCTGGTTAGGAATGTGGAAACTCAGAACTAGACTGCAAGTACATCTACTTCGATTTGGGCTGAGATCCAATCAACTTTGATACTGTTTGAAGGATAAACCGAGAAGGCAGAAATGAGAGATACTTTCTGTATGTCTGGGGGCTTTGACTCCTGCAGAATGCAGTTCAAAGCTCTGGGCTCCAAATTGTCTTTTGCTCTATCAGGTTCTTGCTTGATAGAGGGAGGAAAGTGTCAGTTTTCTGAACAACAATGAACTGAACCTGTTTCAACTCCAAGTACGTTGGAAGATTTATTTAATCATACAGGCCCCATGATGGCAGGCTATTGAATTTATTTAAATGGGTGGGTCCAAAGGCAATTGCCTTCATTTAATCAGCTGGGCCCACAGGCCATTGAATATATTTCGACAGGCAGGCCCATGGACTATGTAGTATAACATTCATTCAATCAAACAGGCCTGTGGGCCATTGAAGATATTTAAACAGATGGGCCTGTGAACCTGTCAAAATATAATTCTGGTACAACTGTGAAGGTGCTCCGCCTTCCTTTTATATGTCCTCTGTTACATTCACTCCGGAGTTGCATTTATCTGCTTTGGAAATGGGCCTTGATATATCATACCACTTTTTAACACATCATACTACTCCTGGAAATTGTATGACTTGTTCCATTTTTCTTGAACCATTCCTTTCTTGTCTTGAACTATTTCAAAAGGACTTTGGCTTAACTCTGGACCAGAGTTTTCATAGTTAGAATGTGCACATACTGTTTTACTATTTAATCCTTATGTTCTCTTCAGCTCACCTCAGTTGTGATTGCTTCCTTGGGCATCTGGCTGAGGTGAGATTTCTCTTATCCATCTATTTATGGTTGTACTAATAGCTAGTAGTACTTGTTGAGATTCTGTGAATCGAACACTAGGTCCTGTGCTCTGTTAATACAGGCAGACTGTAGTGGTAAAACACTATTCATGTTACTAAAGACTTAGGTTGAATATTAAGGCTTGACTGTCGCATCAGTCAAACTTAATTAAACTGTAATCTTAATTACACTTCAGGATTGACCATATGATGATCTAGATGCAGTCTTTATGACTTAGCTATGATGTCATTGGTCTGGAGCTTTCTTAGCTCCATGATGGCTGTGTTGGATCGACCCAGATCCAACTCCACCTGTTTCAAATAAGTGGAGCAGCATGACTGATCCTATGATGTCATTCTGACAAGTTACATCGCACACAAGTACATACATGTTCCTGGATGTATTTAAAGGTGATAGATGTCATGATGTAATTAATAACAAGATTCATTTTCCCTCAAGATCAAGCTTCTAAGAAGCTCTACAAGGGTTGATCTCATCAATCTCGCCTAACCCAAACTTGGTTACAAGAACTTTAGTCTCTATCTTGGTGAGCATCCTCGACTCACCTCTCTCTTCTCTGCCCTGTGCAACAGGAGTACCCTTGTACCCTCCTGTTAGTACTGGGTATCTCTGCCCTTACCATAGATTGTCAAATATAGAACTCCTCCAAGGTCCTTTGACTCACTCTGGACCTGTTCTGCCACAACTCTGAAGCTTTCTCTACAAAAGTACAAATCACACTCTGGAGTTAGTCAGAGTTCATTCCACAGTCAGTAATGTCTTTTTTTCCCTTTGGACCTCTTATTTCCTCTTCTGGACATTATGTTAGAATTACATCAGAGTTCATGTGCTCTGATTTCTGTCACTATTTAATGTGTCCACTTTTGTAATTCCTCTGTCAGTTGTTCTGCCACCACTGTGCAACAGCTGAGGTTAGTCTTTTAGCTACATCTAGCTTCCATTTTACTTATGTTTGTAGTTAGGGTATTTCTACCCCTTCATAGGTAAAATACAGTTGTTTTGCCACCACTGTGCAACAGCTGAGTTAGGGTATCTCTACCCCTTCATAGTGCACAGATTTTGTCATACATCTTGACAGGTTATGAGCCCTGCTAGTGTACACTAGTAAACTCACTGTTGAGCACAACTCCTTTCTCACTTACAGAACACCATTGTTACTCCAACACATTCAGAACCATCTCTGATGTCCTCCAAAACTACCTTCAGAACCATTGCCACCTGCCTGTTATTCACCAGGCCTGTGAATTTCCAAATATGGAAACTCTGCATTACCTTGAAACTCTGCTGTGAAAAGGTTCTTAGAGTAATGATCAAAACCGATGCATGCCCTTCCATGTCTCCTCCATTCCTCAGTGCCAGCTCTACTGAATGAAAGAAACCCACAACTCTGAGCATCTCCAGAATCATCTTCTCCTCTGAAGACATCCAAAAAGAGATGGAATGTGACGAAAAGATGCAGGGCATTATCCAGGACCATATCTGTAATGCATTGCTGATCAAGACTGCCTACCATACAATGGCAAAAGTGCTCTTCAATCATCTCCATCTCATCACACTTCATGAAACCTTCAACCTTGCTTCTGCCTCCTACTCCTTCTGACAACTCTTCTCCTCTGAATGGAATGGCAAGTCCAACATCTCTGATCACATCACCTCCTTCTGGATGCTCAAATCTCACCATGCCACCATGAAATTGGGCATAGATAGTAAAATGCTTGCTTTCATCCTGCTCAACTTACTCCCACATACTCTGGAGTGGGACACCTTCACTTCCTCCATCATGAACTCCACAGCAGACAACAAGCTGACTTTCAACAACATTGAGATGTGCATCTTATTCAAAAAAGCCCAACTGTGGCTCTGACCCTGTTTCTCCGACTCTGCTCATGTTGTCAAAATGGAGAGAAAGAGAAAGCCAAAGGGAAAATGGTGCAAGTACCATAAAATGGACAGCCACAACACTGCAGAGTGTAGACAATGGAAGCAGTGGCCAGAGAAACTGAAGGAGAAGCAAAAAAAGAAGGTGAACAAAGTAGAGGATACATCAGACATTAGACCTGGAGGTGTGGAGTGAATGAATTTAGGTAGTGACCATGTAGACTGTGCTCTGTACAGACACATTCAGGCCTATGTCATGTTCAATAAGTCAAGCTCCAATCATCCCATTGTCATAGACTCTGGAGTCATATCACACATGGTCCCACACTGGAGATGGTTTCACACTTACTCCACACTTGCCCCCCCTGAAAAATCAAATTTGGAGACAACTCCACCATACGCACCATAGAAATTGGAATGATCATCCTCCATAGCCACATCAGAGAACAATGCTATGAAATAACACT
>JBBPTO010001011.1:0-19493 GCA_038094155.1 Pulveroboletus cf. aberrans | reverse complement strand
CATCAGGCATGTACAAGGCTGTACCAAGCTTCCATTTGATCTCTACTATATTAAATACATGTACATGCATCATGGGCATCTTAGATTAGTACACCATAGATACAAACATCCATGTAGTATATAAAGGCTTGAATAAAACCCACCAAAGGACAGTCTTGTCCTCTTGGTGTTTCCTCAGCATCAAAGTCGTCGACTCATTCTCCCCTTTCCTCTCTAATTGTCTATTGAGCGACCTAGAGCCTTTAGTGGTTCTGAGTTGTTTCACCACAATGGAAAATGGCACATTGGCATGAATAATTATTAGTGGCGCTCACAATGGCTATTGTGAGCTATTATTTTTCTATTATGAGCCTATTATTTGTCTCTGAACATTTCATTTAAAGCAGGGATTTATCCACAGAGTTTGAATGTCATGCCTGCCTTTTATCTCCTGCCCAGACGCTCTGTGGGGCTGTGGGCACTTTATCACATTCAAACAGTTTCGTTTAAATGACATTTTTACCATTTAGAAAGCCTTTCTGTGGTGGGCTTGTGATAGAGTAATTTGGCTATTGACAGCAGGGCCACAGGTATTTTAACAAGGTTAATGCAGCATATCAATATTCTTATCATTATCTAGTTCATGTTGGTGCGGTAGATTATCCTGATTTAAAACTACACAAGCAGGCCTGCAAAGTAGAAATAGCAGTTAACTCACAGCCTTGAGAAAAGGCACTCCACATAAGCTACAATTTGAAGAGGCAGGCCCACATGGTTGTACTTGTAACAAAATGTGTGCAACCATTGACACATGGACCCAAGGGCTTTCTATGCAGTGAATATGGGCTCAGAGGTAAAATTTACAATAAAAATGCATGGGCTGGGTAAATATTTAAACTGTGTTGAAAAATGGGCCAAAGGGATGTTTGTGTATTGAAAAAGAAGGGGCCCATGGGTAGGGTCATGAGGGAAATTTTATGTATAAGCCTGGCAGGACCCACATATTATGACACAACTATTAACATGTGAGCACAAATGTTCTTCAAGCAGAGATAAACAGGCAGGCCTGAGATATGATGGTGGTGCATATAACTATGATCCTAATGAAGGGTGTGCATTAGTAACATACAGGCTCAAGGTTTATCCACAGATATGAACAAATGAGCTTTAAATACAATTATTGTGGAAATATGTGTGGGTACAGAAGCAGTAAATATTATTGACATGTAGGCCCAAACATCATACACAGATATGAACAAATGAGCCTGAAATGTAATGATTGTAAATATATGCATGGGCCCAGGAGGTGTGTATTATTGACATGTAGGCCTAAATACCACCTGTGCAGAGATGAAGAACCAGGCCTGATATAATGTGAGGGTAAGGACATGCACAAGACTGAAACTAACAAATGTAAAACCACTAATATGTGGGCCCATAGCTTATCTGGAACATACAGAATTGGAATGCAGGTCAATGGCCAATTCACACGGCATTAGCTATGAAAAAATAAGACTGAAACATTAGAACAGTGGGTATATGGGCAGACCTGACAGAAGAGAGCATGTAGTATTGAAACACAAGTTGGTGACCCATTCATGGATAGATGTAAAAATGAAACCGCAATATAAGGCTTATGGCAGATAGCCAGAAC
Source organism: Pulveroboletus cf. aberrans (assembly GCA_038094155.1). Classification (NCBI taxonomy): domain Eukaryota; kingdom Fungi; phylum Basidiomycota; class Agaricomycetes; order Boletales; family Boletaceae; genus Pulveroboletus; species Pulveroboletus cf. aberrans. Next base: position 17,860 of record JBBPTO010001011.1, on the reverse strand, counting down.
AGAGGTGAAGATACAGAGAATTTGTGTAAGCTAGAAAGAATGTATATAGTATTGAGATTTTGGAATGAGAGTCATACATGCAAAGATAGATGGACAAGCACACACTTCATATGTGAGCCAGAGAGGTTGCATTTATGATACTGAGTATTTATATACAGACCTTATGCAGTTGTGGGCTCATAAACATTTTGTATTAGTGACATCAAGGTAAGTGCATTGTTGTTTTGAAAAATGAGAGGGCTTCTGAAAATTTCATGTTTACAGGCTGACAGGGGTGGGTGATAGTGACATGTGTGTGGGAATAAAATGGTTTCAACAAGCAGCCAAGCTCATCAAATATGTATCTGTGAAAACATAGATAATGAATGGGGTTACAGACATTCAAGCCTGTGCACTATGGTTGATACAAAATGGACACATTAGTAGCGCAGAGATGTAAGTCATTCAGCCTGATAGAGTTGTGGTCTGATTTGCTGACACAATTGACAGACAAATGGATAAATATTATGGTTTTATATAAGGATCCAGTTCTATTCATGAACCCATCAAACCTGAAGATTAAGATGTCTCCTTTCAGACTGTTACTGCAGGTCACTACATTCAGTACACTGTATATCCAAAGTTATGGATATCTAATGATTCTTGCTGCAGCTGCACCACTATTCCTTGTCATCTCCTGATTTGCTGAGAGATCCCCAGTGCAAATTTCTCAAATCACGTCAAGTTTTTGATCAACACATTTGATGCTTCTTTCCTGACCATCAAGATTGCAGAAAAAAGACTGTCACCTGGGGAGTATAAGATCAGGTTATGTGAACATCTTTGATTGTTGTACATTGTTCTGTTTCATTGGTGTAATGTTGCTCTTTTGTCATGCTTTCAATACATCACCCATCTGTGTCAGTAATTCAAGTTTTCAGAGATACAAGTCTTTTGTGCAGTGTCAATTAATTGAACATACATGTATTGCTGTATGAAATGATATACAAATGTATCTACTCAGCACCTGCATCATCAACCTCCTTGTTCTCATTAAAATTAAAGTAGACACTGTATGAAACACCAAGGTCAGAGATATCAATTCCTCGTTTATCCATCATAAAAAGTAATTCTGCCTCAACACCAGATGTAATCTCAGGATGCAAGGTATCATTGCAACACTTTGGATTATCTTGACATTAAAAATGATGATGTCATCAAGTAGCTGAGACACTATGAGAACTTGAAAGGAAAGATGCAAGAGCTCCTATTAGATTTTAGCAAATATGCACTGCCTTTCCATATCATATGGCTCTCAGGGATCTGACACCTGAGGTCTGTTAGAACTCCATGATCTTTAACCAACCTTCAGATCTCCTCTGGCCTCTCTGGAATAGCAAATGTGATATGAAACTGTAACCTTCAATAAAGTGTTGATGAAAAACCCCCAGAGGTAATCAATACTTGTTTGACCAGACAGGTACTGTCATATTTATATACATAAATATTTTTTGACATATTCTATACCCTTTTTGACATTTTTTCTTACTGTCCTTTTCAGGCAACATGATCACATGAAAAAAGTCACAAAAATCACATCTAACATCATTCAACCTCAACCATACCCCAGAATGCATTGGAGAGAATGCAAACTGACTTCAATTGATCTTACACACATGTTTCATAGTACCCAGTTGTCATTGTGTACAGATAGTAGACTCCTTGTGATATCAACAGGCCATGGGAACTTCTCAAATTCCGAAAGCTCAAATGTTGTTTGTCTTGAAATTGGTCAATATGATATGCATGCACTTTATCTATTGAAGTTAAAAGGCATCATTTTCATTGAATTCCTGCCTGTAGTTGGTGACATATCCTTCAATCAAGCAATGGTGCAAAATATTGAATTTTTTATGCATGGTCAAGTTGCCAGTAAAGGACAGTAATACACTGTCTCCCACTTCCATTTCATCTTGACAGGTGGTTACATATTCTTACTTATGTAAGTCAAAGATAATTAGAGGAGGTGCAATCATGCCTCTTTCCATTGCTATTTGACTGCACTTTTGTACTTCACCTTCCTCAGTCATTTTCACCACTTCTGGAAAGCAGCTGAAATAACACCCTTTCATTACTATGAGTCACAAAATGGTAAATTTATGTGGTGGTAACTTCTGCCCTTTACTTAGTTTTGAAGATCTTTTGCAAGCCCTGTTTTTTTGAAACACCTAAGTGTTATGCATGTTTCTAGGATGCCCTAGCCCATATTCAACCATAAGAAGATTATGTGGCATGACAGTCAGGTACAGTGGATCAATCATGAGAAATTTCATGGAATACACAAGCTTGCACCTGACAATTAATTGAATACGTTGATTTCTTGTCATAGAAGGACTTATGATACAGGGATGACTTTTAAATAAGTTGATGGTCAAAATATCAGCTATTAAATCTGTTCCTATCGTGCACTGCTTGATTTTACCTCCACAAATCTTTTGCCAATTTTCATGTATAGAGAATACACCACAAATACAAACATGACTGTTATCACTTGAGTCATACAGTTCATGATCAAGTGAATACTATAATCTATCCATTGTGCCAGATCATCCATTATAACTGCATTTCCACAGTGCTCTATATGATTCAAGGGGATAATAAGCTGGACAGCAATAGGAAGCTGTGGGTGATATGACCTTTACTTGAAAATTGGATTATTACATTTGCAATCCTGAATATAGTCAAAGATTTCAGTGTCAATACAAACCTTCCTATAGAATAAGTGTGGTCAGCATTTGGTAAAATAGCTAATTTGTGAACTCTGGAATTCCCATATTGTCAGTACATGAATAGGGTTTCAAATTCATGTCTATTTGACCTCATCATCAAAGAATTGAATCACACCAATCAGTAATACATAGTGTATGTCCTTTGACTGCACTGCTTCAAGAAAGTTAGCTAAGTGAGATTCATCATCAGATTTGAGATTGAGAGAGGAAGGGAATACAAGGCTTTGAGGGAAAAGAAATAAAATGTAATCTTGATCTTTATTGTCAATGAGACCTTTAGCTTCCTCCATGTAGTACTATAAGTTTTCAACCCTGCACATTAATTTCAACATATCAATTTCTTTCAACAGCTAAATTAACTCAGGTACATGAGGCTCCATGAATGTGAAACACTTTGGGGAAAAGAGAAAGCATGGTAATTGCAAGTAGGCAGGTAAGGCTAAGTACTATAGGTATGGGCAAAAGTCCACAGGGCTTTCCAGTCCATGTCAGGTTAGGGAGGGGAGGAGAAGAATATACATATTCATGTTGAAGAAGTCTGTAGCAAAGCTCAACCCTGACAAAAGGAGATGGGCATACCTCATCATGGGGAGATGGTGTGAAATTAGGATGGAATTGGGGGAAGTATTGAAGTTCATGAAGATACAGGACTAGAATGACAGAATGTTTTCATAGGTAACCAGTGAACACTCCTCTAGACCAGTGGCCCATGGTTTTTACTATGTCAAAAGGAGCACCATTTAAAAGATAGTGTAAGGTACCTCTGATGTATAGGCTGCGACCTTTGAGGTAGGAAACTGGTATTGTTTCACAAGTTTGGTGATGTGCAATGTTACTTCAGTTTTGATAAGGGGGTGAAGGCCTTTGGAATGGTGCCAGGCAAAGAGATGGTCATTAGAACCAGGTACATTGATGGAGAAATGGTTGTTGATCCATGAGAAGGCTGGTTAGATGTGAAACGGGGGCAACTTGCATAGTATTGCCTGAGGGTAAGTACTTTTTGACAGGAATGTGCAGTGACATGACTTCTAAGCCATTGGAATCATGTTCAATTGTAATGTGGGTGAGTGTGATGTGGAGGGAGGGTGAGAATTTTTTGAGCACAGGAATGGTAATTTTGCCTAGGTGGAAGATGAAGAAAATGGTGGTGGTAATGCATACTAGGATAGCTGTGTCTCATGGAGAGTATAGGTCCATGTAAATTATAAAGAGAAGGAGCATGTTGAATTCAAAGGGAATGCATTTCAGTTGTTGCAAAGAGGGGGAAGCTCATATCCCAGAATCCAACCAAGTCAACTCTGACCTCCAGAATTCAACTCCACTTACCCCTCTGATGATATCTCATCAATTATGCAACTCCACACCTCCAGACCTTTGTAGATATCTTTGCATTACTCCTTTGTTCTCTACTTATGTATTTTAGTCTCACTTCTCTGACCCCTTCAACACTTAGTAGCACAACTCTAGCACATTCCTAACCTGGAGCACAGCTCCAGCATATTTCTATCTGACCTCCATTACTTTAGTCATCTGACCTCTGTTACTAATCTGCAGTTTCTCCATTTATATAGAAAGCCTGTATCTGTATGTAGACACCTCGGGCTGAATATTGAGTTAGACAGTCCCCATTCTCTTTCTGGATCTCCTCTGATGCATCTCTGACCAATGAAGGCACTGACAGTGTGAGGGTGCAACACATATGTCCTGCATCAAGCCTTCACCCCTTCAGATACCATTCTCTGGATCTTCATCCATCTCCAGTGTTTCTTCCCCTTCGACCTCCAATCTTCAATTGCAGTTAGAGAAAAGAATGACCAGGTCTTAACAGTGGAGTGAGGCAGGAGGCACTTTTAAGAAAGGCCTAGATTTGGAGAAGGTCTATGTTCCAGGGATGCCAGTGTAGGAGATACCAGGCATGCAATCTAGCAACAAAATTGAAAAGGAAGGAACCTGAACAAGAGCCTGTACATCCTGCTAGAAATGAGGTGAGGAGAGGTTGTGATGAAGGACATTGGGTATTTTCTGGAATGTTGTATGTTACAGCAAGAATGAAAGATGAGATGTCATGCACCATATGAATCTTTTGTTTTGGTGGTTCAATGACATATAAGACATGGTTGAGTTTATCTGTGGTTATGTGCATGTTGGAGGAATTAGAGGGAAGTATGGCAGGTAGCCAGAGGCAGAGGTGATCTCTGGTGAAACAGTGAGGGTGAAGGGGTGACAAGGCTGGTGATAAAAGGGGGTGGTAGGGGTGTGATTGCTCTGTTTTTGATGGATGAGGATAGGGTTTTAGAAGATGCTGTGGCAGAGGAGATCAGAGACTTGAAGTATGGAATGGAGAGTTAGAGGGCTTATTGGATGGCAGATTCATCTTCAGTGCTGGTACAGTGTGCGATTCCCAGGCCAGAGCTGGCATCAGAGAAGGCATTGCAGTTTACAAAGGTAGAGTTAGGCACAATGGGGCACATGAGATGTTCTTTCTGAAGTTGAGTTAGCCACCAGTTGAGGCTGTGAAGTACTTGTTTGGCAGGGCAGTAGGGCATAAAGGTTTCTCAGCACATAGAAGGAGGATCTTTTCAAGGCTGATAAGGTAAGCACAGCCCTGGGGGATTATTGTGCATGTATGAAATATAAGGATTGTATGTCTTGTGGGAAATGCATTGGGCATTGTTTACAGGTGAGTATGGTATTGATATACTTCACTCACTTCTTGTTAGTGAGTGAAACAATATGTGCCTTGAGATCCCACTGGAAGCTAACATATGTGGTTTGTGTAGTGAAAGGTTGGTCTTTTAAAGTTTGTCATGGAATGCCTAGAGATTCAGATAAGCACTCAATGTCTGCAAGGCAATAGAAAAATATTTTGTCATGATTGGAGCAGGCAGGTGTTTTGGAGAGGTTTTGTATGGCCATGTACAGTTTTTATCAAATTCTTTGATAGTATCATCAGATAGTGGGTCGCTATGTATCACATCCAGCTGACCATTTGCTTCAAATTATTCATTTGGGTGATGCAGTGTGCACATGCAGCTCATGTGTGATTGTATGAATTTAGGTGAGTGGTATGAATAAGTAGGAATATGTGGTCATCAACCCACTTGTTGAGTGGACCTATGTCAGTGCATCAGCCACTTGTCCATAACTACCTGCAGATTGGACTGCCCTGAAGGTGGCACAGGTGTCAATGTAGAATTCATTCATGTCAGCTTGCATAACTGAAGCAGGCCATTGGAAGGGATGCAGTGGAATTGTGGAATAAGCTTCAGTTATATTGCAGGTGGCTGCTTTCAAATCCAGTAAAAGGTGCATGATTAGCTAATAAATAATAAATAATTTTCTCCATGTGGCAGGGAATTTCTCAGGGGAAATGAAGGAGTTGATGGAAGGGTTAGAATAGCAGGAAGATGTATTGTGAGGAAAGGAAAAATTGTGGACAACATGCAATATGCCAGGGATGAATGTTGGAATAATGAAGATGGGTGATGTTTGATAAGTGCTAAAGAGGCTGTCATCTCACTTACCAATAAACAGCAATGATCAACTATCTGGAAAGTGATTAAGACACATGAATGAAAGATCAGTGATGTGATGGGAGAAGGGGGCCCATAGTGTGTGTATGAGAGGGGAGGAGGAGGGGACACATGTGGGTTTGGAATCAGGTCACATGGTGCAGGTGTGCAGGCAGGGGGCATATAGCAGGAGAGGGACACGTGTGGACTTGGAACCAGTAGATGTGGGAAGTGCAAGCATGGAAGAGAAGAATAATGAAAGAAGGAAGAATTTATTGCCTGCATTATTGAATGGGCAAGGCACTTTTGGGTGTCACTTGTGGATTCAGAAGGGCAAGAATGAAAGCTTGGGGGCCATCTAGGGTGGCATGCTAGTTCCAGTGTTGCAAGCCTTGGTAAACAAGAAGGGCATGGTAGTACAATTTGATGGGGTTGTTGTGCCAGGGGTGGATCTCTAGTGTGTGCCAGAAGTAGCCTTAATTTCAAATGGCATTAAGCATGCAGAGTGCTGCTTGGTTGAATTGTTTAAAGGTAATGTTTTCATCTTGTGTGACATTGAACTTGTCACATGCCTAAACTGAGGGAACAAAGGAATGAGATCTGTCAGGTGCTAGAATAATGGAGAGAAAGTTGTTGTCAGCAATGTAGGATAGGGATTGTTTACCTGTCTTGAGGTCATCATTGGTAAAGTACCAAAGTTTGCAGAGTTGATCATTCTTGAGTTTACAGATGGCCACCATCTCTGAAAGAATGAGAGGTTGTGATGAGATGGGATGGTCAGAAATAGGGGAAAACTTAGATTCATTCTTCTTGCAATCTTCCTTGCAGATGAGAGCCACCTCCTCTAGCTCTTCTTGCTGGTGTTGTTCAGCTTCATGTTGTGCAGCTTCTGCAGTGGCTTCGGCATCAAGTTGGCATTGGTTCAAAGCCTCTCTGTCCCTCTGGTTTCTTATCAGCCGGAGAGAGCAGATCATGGCCAGCATCTTTCAGGGGTTCCCTGTCAGCCTTGAAGTTGTTAAGAGCAAAATCAGTTGGAATGGCAAGATTCAGATCTTCTATGTGTTACTGGTGGAGATATGAAGTATCCAGATGTGAGGTTTGAAGTGAGGGTGCTAGGTGTGTGCAAAAGGAGTGTGATGAACAAGGTGTTGTTAGAGTTCCAGCCAGGGAGCGAGATGGTAGGAAGCAAGAAGCAGTGCCCTCCACTTGCTAATGCATGGTCCTAATTCTATAAAGTCAGCATGAGTGCTTATAGCATGGAAATTGAATAGTAGGAGTGGAAGTGACAGAGAAGTAGAAATCACGGAGCTTGTCCAATGTCCTACCTAGGATGGTAGCTCATCTCCATCTATTCTTTTCTTGCAATATTCCTTGAGAATATTTTTATGCTTAGACATTGTATGATTTGGTGATTTATATGACCAGAGCACTGCTGCAACACAGACTCAGCAATTGAAGGTCAGAGTCTCTCTGTTCATAACCACTTCAGATTCGGATCAGAGCTATATAGTATGGCTAACACTATTTTCTTCTTCAAAATGTTGCCAGTTTACCTTTGGTTGTGTGAAGTTGATCAAAGTACACACTGGTCACTCTTGAGAAACCCTTAGCAAAGGTGCAAAATGCTGCAGCAAGGGAGCACAACAGTCTGAGTTCTATGTCAAAAGTAAAGTGCCACTGTATTGTTTATGGACAGCATGGTGGTCAAAGCATTTCTATTGCACTATCATTGTCTCAATGAGAATATCGAAGTGGTTTGAATTCTCATGTAACTGTGAGCATGCCCTCTTGTCTTGTGGTGTGATGACGATTGGAATTTATTGTGCGACCAATTTGGGGTCCAGGTGGTGATTGAAGGGCCTTGATATATCACTTCGTTTGACATGGTTCTGCCATCCTGATTGGCTGTTGTTGCTACTGGACTAGAATAGCTCCCAGTCTCTCACTGAATGAATATTGCATTTCGCAGTGACAAGCCATCACAACAAATACCAGAATGATGGCATCCTCTTCTCCCCCAAGGCTACCTTCCGTCTCATCCTACGGATGCTGAACCAGAGGATCTCCCTCATGATAGGGCACACAGAGCAGCTCTGAGCCACCTTGGCCCTGCTATGAGGGCACATCAATGACAATGACACTCCATCTGACTTGCACAGTAATCACTCACTTTCTTGCAGCATCGGATGAACGGATGGTGGGACAATACAGCAATGCATGTTGGTTCCCCTGTATCCCACCACATAGCCGTAGAAATGCAGCCCTCGACAATCTGCATGCACTGGCGTTGGCTGGAATATACAAAGTTCGTGAAGGATGGGCAAATCTCACTATAGGCACTACAGTTTGTGATAGATCCGTGACAGTATATCTTTCGCGGGGAGGGGGACAGCACAGGGGCTCTCCATAGAACTGGCAGGACTTTGGATTGTACCGTGCACCCTGGAAAGGGGGCAATTTTCCACCTGGAGAGTAATTCGCTTTCGTGTGAAAGGGTACGCAGAGTGTCAAATGGCAGCAGTGGAGGTGGGGGACATCGCCCATGCACTTTGGCGACTCCCCCCCTAACTTGAGGCAGCCAGGGATATCCTGCATCTCCAGTTTTTAGCCGGAAGACCCCAAGTCATACATGATGCCCACTATGGGTGACAACACATTCGCCCTCGTGGGCTTTCCTGAGGGATTTGGTATGGAACAACACGAGGGCCATCCGAAATACGGGCAATAGTACCTCAAATGTGGTTCATGTGGGCTGGCGGTAACAGCTGCAACAACGGCAGCGATGGGGAAAAGAGGAGAAAGGGAGAGGTACATTGTGTACGTTGTGGTGAATCCGTGCAAGCAATATCACCCTTCTTTTATAAAATACAGTGTATGTTATTCCGGACCGTCAAATTCAACGTAGCAGGTGCCGTTTCTAAACGACCCGTGTCACTGTTTCGAAGCATTGAAATACAGATTCCGAACTGTCGCTATGGTGATCGGGACAATCTCTCGCGGAAGGTCAGGGTCTGAATTGTCTGCGAACTCCAAAAGAGCGGGTCTGTGATCATTGCTACCTCTACATTTCGACGGATAACCAACCGACGTCTCGCCAGGTCACTATTCAACATAACGACATGGTGATCCTTTCGCTTGTCGGATGGCCCATTTACACCCTGGTAGGAGTATCGGGAAGGATGTTCCAAACCCTTGCACGGAACAACGTCAACATCGAGATGATCAGTCAAGGCAGGACCGAGACCGTCATCGAGGCGCGGGACGCCATCAAAGTCCTAAACTCGATCAATCAGAGATGTTTGAAGACCCCATCGGAAGGTATTCGCGGAAGAGATGCGGCAGGTGTTTTTCCAGGCTGTCTGTTCCATTCCAGCTTGCGGACCTTGTTGACGGTTAGCATATAGTTATTTTACTAGTAGGGGGCATATCCAGGGACAAAGAAGATCATCTCGTGAACCAAATTATAGGTCTTTTTCTTGAATCGGACACTCCGAACGAGCGTGATTCCGTCTGGTTTATTATGGCTGTGTACTGCCGCCGATCAGTAAAATTATACACGTCTAAAATTATCTCATTGCGCTTAGCAAACGCTGGCTAGCCATGGAAGTCACTTTAGCAGTCTTGGTCCCTCAGTGGAATCTTGTTGAGTAGGAGCCTCACTGGGACTCATATGCAGATGTTAGAGATAGAACAAAATTTGTAAATTGAATTATCTACTAGTTAGACAATGATAAGAAACATGCAATACATCATATTAAGACCATGTTGCCATCTGAGTTCACAAGCTCCTGGAAGCAATATGCATTATGTCCTAGTTGCCATACAATGATAATGCAATATCTACTCTTTTTCAGCAGCACCCCAATGCCTCTGAGCTGTTGGTATGTTGTATATATATATATGGGCTACATGTGTACCATTCTTTAGCCTAAATCCATATTGAATGATTTGCACTTTTCCAATTTAGAGGGAGGAGGTCATTTTGCTTTTGTATCATGCAATGAGCTCCCTGTGTTTTTAACAAGAGCATGCAAGGGTACTCCTGTTGTACAGGGCAGATGTTGAGATTCTGTGGATTGAACACTAGGTCTTGTGCTCTGTTAATACAGGCAGACCATAGTGGTAATACACTATTCTTGTTACTAAATATATACAGTGGCTCAAAATATAGTCCCAATGTTGGTGCATTTTGAAGAGATTGGTTAATTGCCAGTGAAGAAAACACAACAAGGCCAACCACTTACAGAGGCGAAGGTAGTATTTGCTCTGGGCGTCCTAACCCCACTTGGATCGTGTGATTTAGTTGTCGTGCCACTGAGTTACAGCTATTTTAAAATGACATGTCATTGGGACACTTATTTGAGCATCATTCCAATTTTATACTTTTAGTACTTAGTGTGTCTTCCTTTGGCCTTAATCACTGCCTCTAGCCTTTTGTGCATACTTTCTATCAATATTTGACCTTCTCAGACTCAATTGTGCCCCACTCCACTGCAATCCTCCCCCAAGGTTCCCATACTCCTCTAGCTTGTTTTGAATAGTTGTTGAGCTTTTGTTTCAGAATTTGCTAGACATGTTCAACAGGGCTAATGTCTGGAGATTGTGGGGGCCAATCCAGAAGCTTGATTCCATGAGATTCAAGCCATTCCTGAGGTCTTTTGGAGGAGTGCTTGGGATCATTAATCTGTTGAAGATAATGTCTACCTCAGAAATACCAGAGTTTTCCATGCTATAAAGCAGATTACCCTTCAAAATGGAGACATAATGCTCAGTATTCATATTTCCCTCTATCCCTGCCAAAATTCCAATGCCATTCCAGCCCATACATTCCAAAACCATCAAGGAATCTTCTTCAAACTGTACTATTCTCTATATCTTTCTGTCCTATAAAGGCTTACCTGCTATTTTTCATACATACTTTCTTGCATCTGACCAAATAACCCTAGTCTAGTCCTCTACAGTTCAGTTTTGATACTTAAAAGCAAAGGCTAGCCTCTATTTTCTATATTTGACAGATGAAAAAGGCCATTGCTTCTTGACCACAGCCTTCCAGGAAGCAGACTTGAGGACATTGTAAAACATTTGGGATGAGATAGGAGAGGAGAGGGCAGAATTGATCAGATGGGTTGCTTGAACAGCATTTTCCACTTTCCCAGTGGTAATACTAAACATAATCCTTCTTTTATCAGTACAGAAAAATTGGAAGAACACTCTAGCTTGATGTTTTCCTTCTCTAGAAGGTATTGTTTGATGACTCTGGCCACAGTAGACTTCCACAACCCAGTTTGAGAGAAGATCTAATGAATAGAGAGACCAGATTCAGCACATTAGCTTTAATAGAGGTAAGAATGGAGTTCATGATAATATTGATTAACTGAATGGAATGAGTATTATTTATACACCTTAGAATTACCTAATTTACATAATCATTCAGGATCAAGCCATATCATCCATCAGAAGCTGTCATATTCTTATGTTATTTACCAGATAATAAATCACAGCATGATGCTCAAATAAGTGTTCCAATGACATGTCATTTTAAAATGGCTGTAACTCAGTGGCATGATAATTAAATCACATGATCCAAGTTGGGTTAGGAAGCCCAAAGAAAGTACTACCTTCGCTCCCACAAGTGTTTGGCCTTGTTTGGCTTTCTTCACTGGCAATTAACCAATCTCTTCAAAATGCACCAACATTGGGACACTTTTCAAGCCACTGTAGGTCAATTATTAGGTTTGACTCACACATCAGTCAAACCTAATTAAAATGTAAACTTAATTGCACTTTAGGAATTACCACATGATGATCTAGATGCAGTCTTTATGACTCAGCTATGATGTCATTCTGACATCATCAACCATGTTCTAGCTACACCACATACAAGTACATACAGGTTTCTGCATGTATTTAAAGGTGATAAGTGCCATGATGTAATTAATAATGGGATTCATTTCCTCTTGAGATCAAGCTTCTAAGAAGCTCTACAAGAGTTGATCTCATCAATCTCAACTGACCCAAACTTGGTCACAAGAACTCTGATCTCTATCTTGGTGAGCATCCTTGGCTCACCTCTCTGCCCTGCATAACAGAAGTATCCTTGTATTCTCCTGTTAGATTATGAGCCCTCCCTAGGCATAGTGGGCAAGCAGGCTATATCTTTTGAATTATTTCATCATGCCTCCTGCTCCTGCCTTGTGGAGAGACAGAGTTCTTGTTTATGGGTTCTTTGATACTCTTTCAATCCTCATTACATGTTTTGGCATCACTTTGAGACAAGCCTACAGGATAACCGATAGGCTTTATGAATTTCAATGATGAGATATCACTTGCCTCTTAATAGATTCCATGGATGATAATCACTGGCCTCTATTCTACACTGCCATGTTTGAAGGTGAGGTTACAATCTTCAGTTGTAGCTTTCATAGAATCGGACTAGAACCCATCAGTGAGGGGGATAATCTTTCACCTAGTCAAGACTCTTCACCTCCTGGTTTTGGAAATTCCAAGATTTTAATTAGTCAACAAGAAAATCCAAAAACACCTTCTGAAAATCTGCATACATCCAGTGGTTCCAATCCCCAAGATCTCAAAATTCCGATTCAAACCCATTGCATCATCTTTATCATTCTCCTATAGCCTCCATTCCCATTCTTGCTCAGGCCATACAAAACATCTTAGCAGAGCAAGCTCACACTTTACATCAACAAGCAGAGTCATTGGGATTGATCCTCCAAGACTTGAGTCATCTCCTTCACAACAATCATTCATTCCTCCTACACCTGCTCTGACCCTTGCTCCTGAAGAAAACTTATTTGATGGACCTGATTAAGATTCCAGAACTTCCTTACTTTGGGAAGTTTTTCAGAAGAGTTTATGATAAGGCTTATCAACTGGAACCTGGCTGCCTGAAGAGGTGCTTCTATCAATACTCACAGATTGATTCCCATTTTGAGAAAAGCTAGCTGCTCCTCAGACTTGGTATTTCCTGGAGTTTTACTTTTTGCTTCTTGTACCTAGTGTACTATCCTTTTTGAAAGAGAAGAAGTCCATCACTGTCTTTAATGAAAAGACCCTGGTTGCAAGGAGATCTACAGAGTATCCCCTTGATCTATATATCACCAAACCATTTTATCAATGGTTGAGACCAGTGATGTTACAGAGGTACATCCAGGAGTACCAAAGAAGGCACCTTGTGTTATGACTACCCCGGGTAGAGATAGGCATAGCCCTTGGTGGGTTTAGAGTATCAGGACAAGGAGAACATGGCTGGGTGTTCTGTGAGGACAAGGTATAAAGGTTCTAGGAGAACAAGGCTTTCTGCTTGCTCTATCTCAATGATTGAACATCAAAGAGAAGACTGCCTCAGAGATCGATTGTCTCGAGGTGAACAAGAGGTTTCCTTAGAACAGCATAGCCTCAAGAGTGCTATGGAGTCTCAAAGAGCAAAGGGGGTTCCTGACAAGGGGCTAGAACTTGGAGTGAGGCAAAGATCTGGTGTATTGGGGTACATGAAAGGGAGGTCTAGCTTAGGGATACGAATACAGGAAGATGAGTTTATATAGATTGGGATGAAGTCACTGACGAAGCAAATGGAATCATGTAGAATGCAATGGGAGTCAGATGATGAGTAAAGGTATAGTAGTCAGTGATGAAAAGAAAAGAATGTTCAGATTGGGACTATCACCCATGTGTATGTAAGCGGTTATAACAAGGAAAAAGGGGCCAATCGTAACATTACCCCCTTAGTATGTCCAAGACTGTGATGAAGGATTTAAAAATCAAGGTAATGCCCACCTCCTGGGGAGCCGGTCATATTGGCCATTCCTTCTGCAGTATATTCCTCATCTCCATCAGATGGTAAATGGTGAGGGGAAGCAGATCACCTAGGTGGAGGGATAGGAATGGGTTGTTCGAACATGCCACATCTGGGGCAGGAGGATTGAGTGCCTGGGGAATGGCCAGTACTGTGACATCTAGATGGTGAGCCTCTTGAGCTGTGTGATGACGGCAGAGAGCTTGATGAAAATGGGGTCAGTTGGTGCTGGCAAAAAGGGCAGCACATCTGGGCATGTCCAGGGGTGAAGTTGTGACAGAAGGGACATTTGTACTTTTTGCAGAAAATCTGTTGATGCCCCAGGCAGTGACAAGCATAGCACACTTTGGGATAATGAGGGTGGAATGGAGGAAGAGGGGTGGCTCCATCGTTTCCAGTCCAATAGGCTTCGGTGTGCTCTATGATGGCAAGTTCTGCAGGAGTCAGTGGTTCCAAAGACATGGATGGGGTGCAGGGTACTCAGAACTCAGCTAGGTCCTTCAGATATCAGTCAATGTCATGCAGGAATTCTTCCATTTCCAGCTGATGCATCGTCATTAGTAGGAAGCCTTTCAATTCTTTCTGAATGTCCCCAAGGCAGCGTCCAACATGAGTGGCAATTTGGTCAGTGATGCCAGGAAGGAGGTCTTCAGCAATAAGAGATAGTCGCTGTGACTGGAGGAAGCTGCAATAGAGGGAGTATAGCAGGGATGTGATGTCCAGGTGGGAGGAGACTGTGGAAGAGAGACAGGAGTCCATCAGCCGTTTGGTCATCAGTCCAAGATCGGCTTCACTTGGGAGTTTGCTTCGAAGGTTATGGGCGAAGGGTGGGATGGCAACAGAGGTCACCAGATGAGGGAGAAAGGCAGCTACTGCCAGAATGATGTTTACAGGGATGGGGGTGAGTGGTGCCAGGCAGGCACATCAGGCCCAGAGATGATCTGGACAGGCTTGTCATCTGGGAATGTGGTGGTGGTCCAGCCAGAGGTGGCTATGGTGGAAGAGGGTTCTATAGTACTGGGAGAGACTGAAGAAGGGGACGAGATGGTATCTATGAGGGTTGAGGAGATGATGGAGGGGGAAGAAGACATAACTTTTTATTTTCTGGGACGGTTTTTGTTTTTGAGTGACAGTATTCCTGAGGGAATGAGAGGAGGGAGAGCGAGGGGGTGGAGTTTTTTATAACTATCTAGGGTGGACTGAGAATGTTTCAAGTTCCATTCTGGGATCCAGGAAATTTCTTCATCTGAATATCCCTTCCAATGGATCAGGAATGTGCAAGAAGACGGTGCACCATAATGTTTTAATATTTTCTCTATTTCATACTCTTCCTCACCCCCTACAAGTTCTGGTGGAGGTCTTGGGAAGTTCTTCCCATGAATGAAGTTTTCTTTGTAAGGGGAGAGAAGGGATGCATGGAATATGGGGTGTATCTTCCATGCCAGTGGAAGGCAGAGTTGATATGTAACCGGGAATAGTACCTTCATAATCGTGAAGGGTCCTTCCCTTTTTGGTGTGAATTTTGGGTTCACTATGGAGTGACAGAGGTTTTTGGCTTCTAGCCAAACTTTATCCCCTTTGGAGAATGGAGAGAAAGAGCATTTGTTTCATGAGGCCATGACTTGGCATGCTAGTTTGTGGGCTGCAAGGGCTTCATCCCTCATTGCAGACAGGGATTTCAGTCAAAGGTCAATGGCAGGGAGTGAGGAGTCAGGGAGGATGATGGGCAGGGCACAGGGTTCATAGCCCATCATGAGATAAAATGGTGATTTGCTGGTGACAGAGTGGGGGTGGTGGTTGTGCGTGAATTTGGCATGGGTAATCTGGTCTGCCCAGGAACCAGGGTTTGCACTGCAGAAGATCCGAAGGTATGTCTTGACTTCCTGGTTGACATGTTTGGTCTCACCATCCAATTGGGGATAATAAGCAGTAGATAGGGAAAGGTTGTAGTTTAAGAGGTGACCTAGCTCTTTTGCAAAGGAGGAGGTGAACTGCGGCCCTCGGTCCGAGATAATCTTGTCATAAAGTCCAAAGTGGAGGAAGACTTTGTGGAAGAAGAGGGTTGCTATGCCCTCAGCAGTGATGGTTTTCTTAGTGGGGCAGAGAATTACCCCCTTAGTAAGCCCGTGGTCAACCACAACCAATAGGGAATCAAAACTGGAGGAGAGGGGGAGATCTGTTGAAATGGATGAGTACATGAGGATTTGATTAGAGTTAATGGGGGGATAGTGGGGTGGGTGTTTGCCTTGTTCTGTTGGCAAACAGCACAGCCTTCTATGTACTTTCTTACATATTGGGTAAGTCCAGGCCACTGAAACTCAGCAGAGATGAGTTGTTGTGTTTTCAGGTATCTGGGATGTCCAGCAGTTTTGTGATCATGGCAGCGGGTGAGTACCTCACGTCAGAGGTTATCAGTGGGGGGAACATAGATATGTCCTTTATATGAGAGAACTCCTTTGGAGTAAGACCAGTCTGAAAGGTGGAAGCAGAATGCAGGGGGTACCTCTCTCTGGAGAGCTTGGAGAGCTTGGAGGATGAGAGGGTCTGAGGACAAGGACAAGGTGAGCTTGCCTGTCAGTGAGGAGTCAATGAGATTGATGAAGAGGGATTCTGGGAGCAGGGTGGTCCCTGCATTGTCCTCTTTATCAGTGATAAGATCAGGACGGTGAAAGAGTGCATCTGGGGTGGCGAGCTGGGATCTGGGAATGTGGACCATCTTCAGGTCAAAGTCTGCAAGGTCAAAAAGCCATTGTGCTTGTTGACAATTCAGGTTCTGGGGTTGACAGAAGTATGTCAGGTGCTTGTGGTCCATGAATGCTTGGATGGGAAAAGGGGAGCCAGAGAGATCTCCAGGCCTTCAGGGCTCAGATCATCATGAGGAGTTCACGATCGTAGATGTTATAATTCCTCTCGGCGGGGGAAAATGATTGTGAGAGGTAGGAACAGGGGTGCCAGTCTCCATTGGTGTCAGTTTGGAGCAGGATTGCTCTGGTGGTGAACTTGAATGCATCAGTCATGATGGCAAAGGGTTGAGCCATATCTGGGAGGTGGAGGACTGGTTTCGACAGGAAAAGAGCCTTCAGCTCATCGAAAAATTTCTGACAGGTGGGGGTCCAATCCCAAGAGATGTTCTTCTTTATAAGATCTATCAAGGGATGGGCGACGGAGGAGTAGTTGTTTATGAATCACCAATAGAAGTTGGTGAACCAAAGGAAGGAGCAGACATCCTTGACTTTCATCAGGGTGGGCCAGGCTGCGATCCCATCAAGCATGACTGGGTCCATGGCGATCTGCCTGGGTTTTATGATCATTCCAAGGTACTCTACTTTGGATGCAGCAAAGGTGCACTTTTCGATTTTTAAGTGCAGGTCAAGTTCCTGCATTCTTTTCAGGATGCGCCTGGTTTGTTCTTTATGGAGTTCAGAGTTTGGGGAGAAAATAAGGAGGTCATCCATGTATATGACAAGCCATCCTTCAGCAATCATGTCCCTGAATGAATCATTCATGAATCATTGGAACATAGCAGGGGAGTTCATAAGTCCAAAGAACATGACAAGAGGTTCAAATAATCCTTTGTGGGTGATGAAGGCGGCCTTCCATTGGTCACCATCCTTGATTCTAACGTTGTTGTATCCCCATCGGACATCAAACTTGGTGAAGACTTTCGCATCTTTTAGCTTGTCAACAAGATCTGAGACAAGGGGGAGGGAGTACGCATCCCAAACAGTGTGCTCATTCAGATAGCGATAGTCTTGGCAGGGGCAGAG
>JBBPTO010001010.1:0-19513 GCA_038094155.1 Pulveroboletus cf. aberrans | reverse complement strand
GACTCCTCCGTCTCCCCTAACACGGAAGAACATTCCACCACCATGGCTACCCCCAGATGGACCACCACCACATTCCCGGACGGCAAACCCGTCCAGATCATCTCTGGCTCCAACGTACCTGCCTTGCACCGTGCCCAATTCGGCGACGAAATTGTCACCTCAATTCCCGCCACCATCATCCCGGCGGTCGCGGACGTTCCTCCCCGCCCCGTAACCTCCATCACCATCCCTCTGTCCGCACACAATCTCCGCAGTAACCTCCCGGGCGAAGCCGATCTCGGACTGATGACCGAACGGCTGATAGACTCTCACCTCTCCTCCACGATCTCGTCCCACCTAGACATTGTATCCCCACTGTACTCCCTCTACCGAGGATTCCTTTAGTCACGACAACTGTCACTTATAGCCGAAGACCTCCTCCTTCCTGGTATCACTGACCAGATCGCCTCCCACGTAGGCCATTGTCTCGGAGAAGTCCAGGAAGAGTTGGAAGGATTCCTGCTGATGATGATGCATCAGTTGGAAATGGGAGAGCTCCTTCAAGACGTTGACAGATATCTGAGAGACCTGGGTGAGTCCAGGGTACCCCGCACCCCATCTGCGTCTTCTGAGCTGTTGACCTCCACTGAACTCGCTGCCATGGAACGGACGGAAGCCTACTGGACAGGAAACGATGGGAATACTCCCCTCCCCCAGTCACACCCCCGATTTCCCGAAGCCTGCTATGCGTGCAACCGCCTTGGGCACCAGCACATCTTCTGTCCGGACTACAAATGCCCCTTCTGCCACAACTTCGCTCCTGGACACACCCAAATGTGATGCCCTTTTCGCCAATGCCAGCCGACCCCAGCCTCGTCGAGCTCACCGCCATCATCACACAGTTCCAGAGGCTCACCATCTAGGTGCCGCGGTACTGGCCACCCCCCTGGCACTCGTCCTACTCGCCCCAGATGCGGCACCTTTGGGCAACCCACTCCAGTCCCTCCACCCAGACAATCTGCTTCCCCCCGCCATCTGCTGTCTGATGGAGATGAGGAATATACTGCAGAAGGAATGGCCAACATGACTGGCTCCCCAGGAGGTGGGCGCTACCTCGATTTTTAGTCCTTCGTCGCAGTCTCAGACGTACTAAGGGGGTAATGTTACGATCGGCCCCTTTTTCTTATCACTTACATATGCATGGGTGACAGTCCCAATTTGGACGTTCTTTTCTTTTCATCGCTGACTACGATACCCTGACTCACCATCTGATTTCCATCGCATTCTTTGCGATTCCATTTACTTTGTCAGCGACTCCTTCCTACCCTATATAAACCGGTCCTTTTGTACTTGTATCTCCAAGCTAGACCTCCCTTTCGTGTACCTCAATACACCAGGTCTTTGGCCTCTCCATCCTAGTCCCTCACCGGGAAACCCCTGCTCCTAGAGACTTCGTAGCGCTCTTGAGGCTACGCTATTCTAAGGAGACTCTCTTGTTCATCTCAAGGCAATCGACCTCCGAGGCAGCTCTCTCTTCGACGATTGATCGTTGAGATAGAACAAGTCGAAACATCTTGTTCTCCTAGAACCTCTGAACTTCATCCCTGTAGAATGCCAAGCCACGTTCTCCTTCATCTTAGTACTTTAGCAGACCCACTCTGAAGGGCTACGCCTATCTCTACCCGAGGTAGTCGTAACAATGATGAACCAAGGAAGACCACTGTAGGAAGGGTTAGGATGATGGATTTTTGAAATGGGAAGTTACCACAATGCATGACTTCCCTTCTTTGTTTAGTGCCAATGTACTTGTAAATGCCAAAGACAAGCAATCAATAAGGATTCCCATTCAACTCATCGACCCTTCGCACTCAATGAAAGCCGTTGACACCTTCACCATTGTAGACAGCAGTGCAGATGTCAACTGCATTGACTGGGGTTTCATCAGAAAGCACTGCCTCCCTACCACTCGTTTAAACACATTAATTCCCCTTTGCAATGCAGATGCTTCCATCAATCAAGGAGGGTCTGTATGATTTACCTGCTCTCTATTCTCCAATATTGAAGAAATAGCCCAACATTCTGAGTTCTATGTCATGAACTGCAGAAACTCCAATGTACTCCTTGTTATGCCCTGGCTCACCAAAATGAACCCGGTCATCAACTGGGAAACTCACACCCTCGACATCCCCAAATCTAAGGACAAATTCAAGGCTCGGTATGAAGCCTTTTCCTCCAACACCAAGTGCCATTACGATCACATCAATCATAGTGCCCCACAACCCCCTCGTCACCACATGGTCCATGAAGTTTACAATGGATGCCTCTGGGACTACTGGGACAGAGCCACTGAAATGGACTTCACTGTCACTCATGTCCAGGACTACCATTATCAACATGAAATGTCCACCAATCACCTTTGCAAAGCTGGAGGATACTACGTCCCCAACTTTGACATCATTGCTTGTGTCAGCACTGCTACTGAACTTGCTGCTGCTGCCTCCCCTGAGAAATCCCCCATTGTCCTTTCAAAGATTTCAAGGAAGTCTTCTCCAAGGAAGCCACTGACCATGTACCTTCATTATGCCCATATGATCACAAAATCAACTTCAATGAAACCTTCATCCATAAGATAGGAAAGGTTTACCCCTTGTCACCTGATGAACATAAAGCCACCAAGGACTTCCTCAAAGAAAACCTCAAGGCCGGAAAAATCTGTCCTTCAAACTTCCCCCAAGCTTCTTCCTTCTTCTTCATTAAAAAGAAGGACAGGAAACTCCACCCATGCCAAGATTACCACTATGTCAATGAGCACACTATCAGTGATGCTTACCCCCTTTCCCTCATCTCTGACCTCATAGACAAGCTCAAAGATGCTAAAGTTTTTATCAAGTTCAACATTCACTGGGGCTACAACAATGTTCATATCAAAGATGAACACCAGTGGAAAGCCACCTTTATCACCTATAAGGGGCTCTTCGAACCCACTGTCATGTTCTTCAGTCTGTCCAACTCCCTCGCTACTTTCCAGCACTTCATGAATGACTCCTTCCATGATATGATTGTGGAAGAATGCTTGTCATCTACATGGATGACCTCTTGATTGCATCCCCTGATGAAACTACCCACACTGAATGTACTTGTCATGTTCTCGAATGCATGAAGGAGTTGAACCTTCACCTGAAACTGGAGAAATGCACCTTCACCACCACCGAGGTCAAATACCTCAGTCTCATTGTCAAACCTGGTCAGATCACCATGGATCCTGTCAAGCTTGATGTGATTGCCTCCTGGCCAACTCTCACCTTCCCCAAGGAAGTACGATCCTTCTTGGGCTTTGCCAATTTCTACCATTGGTTTATCCCTGACTATTCCTCTGTTACTCGCCCTCTTCTTGATCTCATCAAGAAGAATCTCGCTTGAAACTGGATGCCAGAGTGTGATGTGGCCTTCTCCAACCTGAAGAACCTGTTCCTGTTCAAACCCATGCTCCAACTCCCTGAGCCCACATGTCCCTTTTTCATTACCACTGATGCCTCCAAGTATGCATCCGGTGCCATCCTCCTCCAGACTAACACCAATGGTGATTGGCATCACTGTTTCTACCAATTGTTCTCATTCTCCTCCATAGAAAGGAACTATGATATCTATGATCATGAGCTCCTTGCAATCCTCTGTGCCCTCAAGGATTGGCACCAATGCCTCCATGGCATGTTCTTCCCTGTACAGGTCTTCACTAACCATAAGAACCTCATGTACTTCTGCACTGCCCAGCACTTGAACCGCCACCAAGCCAGGTGGCTCCTCGACCTTGCAGATCACGATCTGAAACTCTGCCACATCCCTGGGAAGCTTCTCGCTGCTCCCAATGCCCTGTCATGTCGTCCTGACCTCTATCCTTCCTCTGACTCCAACAATGAATCCACCACACTCCTTCCACCTTTGATGTTCATTCAGCTCATCAATTCCTCCCTTGCTTCACTCATCAAAGATGCTTCTGAGTCGGATTCCCTTGTCATTAAAACCCTCCAATCCATTACCAATGATGTTTCTTCAAACCTTCATGTCCATCTCTCTAACTGGCAACACCGTGATGGCATGCTTCTTTACAAAGATCACATCTATGTTCCCACCAAAGACCTTTGACAGAAAGTTCTTCTCTGCTGCCATGACCATGAATCTGCTGGTCACCCCAGATACCTCAAGACCCGTCAACTGGTCTCCTCTGAGTTCTGGTGGCCTGGTCTGGCCCACTATGTCCACAAGTATGTCGAAGGTTGCACCACTTATCAGGCCAACAAGGCCAACACCCACCCCACTATACCCCTGCTCACTCCCATTTGCTCCACCTGCACCCACCCATTCCAGCAGATCTCCTGTGATCTGATCTCTGATCTCCCCATCTCACCCACAGGCTTTGATTCTCTATTGGTCATGGTTGACCATGGGCTTACTAAGGGGGTAATTCTATGCCCCACCATGAAAACTGCCACCACTGAGGGTATTGCTACCCTTTTCCTCCACAAAGTCTACCATTGTTTCAGTCTTTATGAAAAGATCATCTCAGATAGAGGCCCACAGTTCACCTCCACCTTTGCCAAAGAGCTCAGAAAGCTCTTGAACTATGACCTCGCCCTGTCCACCACCTACCACCCCCAAACTGATGGGGAAACCAAATGTGTCAATCAGGAGATCGAAACATACCTTCAGATCTTCTGTGGCAATAACCCCTCCTCATGGCACAAACTTCTTACTCATGCCAAGTTCATGCACAATCACTGTCCTCACTCCGTAATGGGAAAATCTCCATTTTACCTCATAATGGGCTATGAACCCCATGCCCTAACTTCTATTATCTCTGAAACCAAGGTCCCCACAGTCAAAGATTGTCTTAAGTTCCTCACAGCTTTCTGAGATGAAGCCCTTGCTGCCCATGCCCACTAGACCATGGCTCAATGAACCTGGTCCAAGTTCCAACCCTTCGTTAAAGGAGACAAAGTCTGGCTGGAAGCCTGCAATCTTAAGTGGAATGTTGTTAACCCAAAGTTCTCCCTGAAATGGGAAGGACCCTTTTCCATCATTGAAGTACTATCTCCCATTACCTAAAACTCCTACCCACATGGAAGATCCATCCGGTCTTCCATGCTTCTCTTTTATTGTCATATTGTGAAAATGACATACATGGCCCCAATTTCATGAGACCTCCCCCAGACCTTGTAGATGGCAAGAAAGAGTATGAGATCGATAAGATCTTACGTCACAAAGGAACCCCATCTAACCGCCACTTCCTGATCCAATGGAAGGGCTACACTGCTGAAGAAGACTCATGGGAACCCAAGCAGAACCTGAAACATTCTAAGGCCACCCTGACAGATTATAAGAACTGTCACTCCTTCATTTTTTCCTCAGAACCTTCACCCTCATCACACTGCAAACATGACTACATCACCCCTCCACAATGTCACCTTCATTGCTGAAGACATAGAAGAGACTGCTACCTCTGTCATCGACTCCCTGTCCACTATCTCCACCTTAGAAGAGACTCTTTCTGAGACTTTCACCTTCATTGAATCCATCACTGATGAGAACCATCCCCCATCCCCTATGTTCACAGATGCTGGCTGGAATAGCCTTTCCCCTAATTTCCCATTCTGGGCTTCCCTCATGGAGATCTCCAGCCCCCCCATGTCGTGCCCTATTCACATCATAGACCTTCCCATCCACACTCATTGTCTTTGCTCCACCACCATCCTGAATCTCTATATCGTGACCACATCTACAATAGGCATATGGCCATCTCCATCAGTGCCCACCTCAACATGAGCTCCCCCCTCTACTGCCTAGTTCATATGTTGTGGCAGATTGGTCACCTCAACTTTCTAAATCACCACTGCTGTCGCCATCCTAGGTGAAGCTAACCTTGAGCTTGATGTCCTTGCTCACCAGCTTGAGCTGGGGGAATTCTTGACTGATCTCGACTGATACTTGGCTGAGACCAATGCCCAATTCACTGAACCTGCACCCATTCCCATTCCCATTCCTGCTCCTATTCCATCAATGACTACCATTGCCTCCCCCATCTTGTCCACCCCATCTGCATCATTGTCCCCTCTGGCTGAAGAGGCCATTCACTCGATGAACCTAGCAGAGCGCCACCATGCCAAAGACCTGGGAGAGGTCGTCCTTACCCCCAGCAACCCCTGTTACCTTAGAGTTGCTTTCTTTGCCACTGCATTGGCCACTTTCAAAGCCAATGTGAGACTTATCAATGCCCCACCTGCCTTTGATGGGCCCCCAGCCACAACCAGTGGAAATGCCCTCTTTGATGCCCTCCTCCTAGGCCCTCTTCCTCCACCTCCCCTGCTTTCCAGAGATTATCTTCGTTATCCTCATCCTCAGGAACTCTGCTGTTGAGTTCTACATGCCAACGTGCACAATTAACTGTTCATTTCCCTAACTGATGCCACTCCACACCTGTATTGATGACCACCCAGGAGTCCCCACCTATTAATGAAAGGGAAGATGAGGGAGACTACACATTTGATGATGCTGCCATGTCTAACATGACTGGTGAACCCTACGGGAACTATAGAGATTTTTGAAGCATGGTGACTTCAAGTCTACTAAGGGGGTAATGTTATGATTTACCTTGAACTACACTTTTCCTTGAACTTATCACTTACATACACATGGGTATAAGTCCCAACTTGGATGTTCTTTTCTTTTCATCGCTGACTATGATACCTTGACTCATCATCCACTTCCATCACATTCTATGCAATTTCACTCCACTTGCTTTGTCAGTGATTCCTTCCACCATATTCCTTTATATTCCATGCCTACCCTGAACACCTTTACGTATATAAACCCATGTCATCACACATAGTCCTCATTGTCTGTCCTTGTTAGTAGGCAGACTCCTCATCCACCATTAACTTGGTAGTACCCTTGGCCACCGTTAGCTCAGTAGCACCCCTCATTGCTGAACCTTACTAGTAGATAGGCTCTTTGTAGACATTTTGCAATTGTCAAGCTCCATCACCTCCCTGTCCATGGTTAAGTCCGAAGACCCAAAGGTTCTACACCTGCCCTCATTTAGGTCAGCCATAACAGTACCCATGCATATGTAAGTGATAAAAGAAAACAGGGGCTGAGCATAACAAATACATGGGGAAATGAGGTCAGATCAGAGTCCAGAATGGAGAATGGAGAAAACCATATGCAAAGGTACAGTAATGATTGGAGGTCATAGGGTGCTGAGGGGCAATGTACATAGAATGAAGGAATGAAATGTAACACAGGAGTAACATAGGTGTGTTCATAGGTTTGAGGAATGAAGTGAGCATAAAGGGGAATAAAATCCAGGCCAATTATAATTGGTCTGACAGGGGAAGAGGTTCTGGCATCAGATGTTCAATGAGTGACAGGACAGAGTCCTTTGGAGGAGACCAGAGATGACGATATTGGAGTCAGAGGTGACATACATAGGGGGTATCAGACGGAGTTTGGAGGTATGAGGTTAGAGGTTAGGATGGGATATGACAGGAGCAAAGCTCAAGGCTATTTGGTGCCATGTATTGCTGATCAAAAGGCTACATATATACTCATTGCATTGAGGCAGTCAGGGTGATAGCTGGAAAGCAGTGTTTCAGTGAATCCTGATGCTTCAGAAGATCACATCAATCTTGTGCTGCAAAAGTTAAAGTTGCTACTTTGCAAAATTGGTGAGTTCAAACAGGCTCATTAACCTTCAAAGGTAGTGCGCTTCTTGGCTTATGTAATCTTGTTGTATAAGGTAATTGGATAATCATAATTATGTACCATTATTATACAGTGGCTCAAAAAAGTGTCCCAATATCAGTGCATTTTGGAAAGATTGATTAATTGCCAGATATGAAAAACAAACAAGGCCAAACACTTGCAGGATACAAGATAGCACTTACTATCGAAATTTTAACCCCACTTGGATCATGTGATTTGGCTGTGATGCCACTGAGATATAGCTATTTTAAAATGACATGTCATTGAAACACTTATTTGAGTATCATTTCAATTCTAGACTTTTAGTATTTAGTGTGTCCACCTTCTGCCTCTAACCTCCTAGGCATGCTCTCTATCAATCTTTGACACTCCTCAACCTTAATCTTTCCCCACTCCACTGAAATTCTCTCCCAAAGTTCCCATGCTCCTCTTGATGTTCTTGAATAGCTATTGAGCTGTTTTTTTAAGATTTGCCAGAGATGATCAATAGGGCTAAGATCTGGAGATGGTGCAGGCCAGTTCAGAGGCTTGATTACATGACAGTTAAGCAAATCCTGGGCTATTTTAGAGGAGTGTTTGAGGCCATTATCCTGTTGAAAGATAATGTTTTTCTGAGAAATCTCAGAGTTTTCCATGCTTGGAAGCAGATTTTCCTTCAAAATGGAGACATACTGCTCAACATTCATCTTACCCTCCACTTCTGCCAGAATCACAACACCATTTCACCCCATACATCTCCAAACCATCAAAGAACCTCCTCCAAACTTTACTGTTCCTTGAACCTCTTTGTTCTGCAAAGGCTCTTCTGCCACTTTCCACACATACTTTCTTCCATCTGACCCAATTCTATTAATCTTGATCTCATCTGACCAAATAACTCTGGTTCAGTCCTCCACAGTCCAGTTTTGATACTTCAAAGCAAATGCTAGCCTCTGTTTTCTATGTTTGACAGATAAAAAAGACTTTTTCTTCTTGACTACAGCCTTTAGGGAAGCAGACTTGAGCACATTGTAAACAGTTTGAGAACAGATAGAAGAAGAAAGGGCAGAATTTATAAGAGCTTGAACAGCATTTTCAGCCTTCCCAGTAGTAATGTTAGAAACAATTCTTCTTCTATCAGTAGATGAAAGCTTGGAGTGATGTCCTATTTTGGTGTTTTATTTTTCTAGAAGGCATTCCTGGATGACTCTGCCCACAGTGAACTTCCCCAGACAAGTTTGAGAGGAGATCTGATAAATAGAGGGGCCAGATTCAGAGAGAGAGAGAGAGAGAGAGAGAGAGAGAGAGGATATTGGCTTTTGTAGAGGCATAAATGGATTTCATGATGATGTTGAATTAGCTGAGTGGGATACATCCCATTTATATATCTCAGAATTATGTAATTTACATAAGTATCCAGGGTCCATGCATAGCATCCATCAGAACCTGTCAAATTCATTATTTACTAAATAATGAATGACCACATGATGCTCAAATAAATGTTCCAATAGCATGTTATTTTAAAATAGCTATATCTCAGTGGCATGACAACCAAACCACATGAGTCAAGCAGGGTTAGAATGCTTAGAGTAAGTACTATCTTTCATCCTGCAAGTGTTTGCCCTTGTTTGTTTTCCATATCTGGCATACTGTTGCTGCAGCTTTGGCTCATAGCTGGCTTGAGCTGAAGCCAAGTACCCAGTTTAGCTGAACCCAGCTGAGCTGCCAGTATTTATGCAACTCGGCTTATTGTGGCTTGGTTACTCACAGCTTTGGACTCCAAGCTGGCTTAGTGTTGCCATGACTTGGCTATGGCTGAGCTGACTCCGACTTCTGTTGGCTTCTTCGACAACTCAATTGCACCAGTCAAGTCCCATGCTAAACTTGAGAGTAGCTTAAAATGTGGCTATGGTGCGAGACTATGAGTACAACATGGATGTATAGACAGTGTATTTAACAATTCACACAGTGAAGGTGACACCAGAAATGGTTTCTGAGGACCCAAACAACTGAGCTACATCTAGGTAGTCCTGATTAGTGGCAATGTGACCAGAAAAGGCAGGACTTACTGGGATCAGCTCCATCCCTGCATACTGGGCAGGGTGCATAAAGGCTTGAGGACATGCACAAGGAGTGCATACTGGACACTGACTGAGAGTAGCTGGAGTCCCCATAAATCCACCGTCATCAGAGCCCACGGAACTACTGTCGCCAAGGTCTTTCTTAATAAACATTTGATGCTGGATTGACTGAATTCCATTGACAGTTTGGGAATCAGAAGCTTGGAGCAGAGAGCATAGATAGTAATTGGGCATCTCTGAAAAGAACAGAGTGCAAGAATATAGGAGCAGCTGAGAGAGCTCTGGGAAAGCATAGTGGTTATAGAGTTGCTTGATGGTGGATGTCTGTTTGTACTCGAGGATTTTTGTTGGCTTGATGTTCCTTCAATGGCCTTGATGTAGCCAAGGAAGAGAGCTGGAGAGGAGATATGCGAGAACATATGTGAGTGATTTGAGATCATCACAGTGACTTAGTTTGCCTCCCAGATGGCTATTGATGGAAGCAAACCCCAGGGTTTCAGTGAGGCTGCATTTTACATGGAAGGGTACATGCTCACCTGTTGAATGGTCAAGGTAAGACCTAGACAACCTGAAATCTGCAAGGAAAATAGTTGGGGGAAAATCGAAACCTGTGAGTATATTCTGAGGCAGTATATCACAATGCATGTATCCATGGGAATGGATATACTGTAGGAAGGACAGCTTAAAATGCACATTGAGCCTGATATACTGGATTCCATACTTAAATGATCATTGTGCTCACAAGCTGATCACTGATGTACTGGACTGTCACTTTGCTAAATCTCCCCTGCCATTCGATCATGTGTTGCAATGAGGAGCCCAAGAGATCAAGGATGAGAACATTGAAACTTCCTTCTCAACTGAACCAATGGATACAGGGAATCCCTGCTGGTGCGTTCTCACTCATTTTCTTAAGAATAGATGACTCTCTTCCTACAGATGACAAGTTCTGATGGGTAAGACACTCTAATTTGATTGTGTAGTTGTGGCGGTTAATGATGTTGAATGCATTGTAAACAGATGCTACAAAGTTCAATCAACAAAGTCTCAACCCTCAATGTCTCATGAACTGGAAACATACCAAACAACCCTGAGCCAAGACGACCTTCGATCCTATACCTACCATCAATTTGGTGAGGAATTTCCTGCTCATCTTGGACCTCACAGTTAATTTAGGGGATTAATGCTTCATGGTCATGATAGTCTGGTGTCAGTTGTAATGCTGACAGCATCCAGAGCTGGCCAGAAAGAACCAGAAATCAGGGACAATGGGGTTCTTGTTACCCATTTGAGGGTGCTTGGAAGTGTTTCAGCTTTCAAGTGAGTTCCCAAGCTTGCCTAGGGTGGGGTACAGCTGGGGGGTTCAAAATAGGTCATTGTAGGAGACCAGTGTCCCCTACCATGCAAAAGCCCCTATTCCATCCTTTTTGTTACCCCTATAGCACAGGTCCTGTTTCTGAGCAAGTCAAAGACCAACCTGAGCATTGTTCATCCAACCCGTCCCATCTGTCCAACCTGAGTTCCCTGGATCCAAGTTGGTAAGTTGGGTTTCTTTCCTTTATATCAGTTTCTGTCTTGAGTGACCACAGGTTCACCTGGGTCTGCCATACTTAGCCATTTTCTGTCATTTGTAATACTTATCATTGCTGTCATTATGCTGCCCCATTACTATACATACATACTTCACTGACCCGATATGTACAAAGTCTCAGGTTTTCCCAGACTATAAACTTTGTATCTTGGACTTCGGTGAAGAGATGTTGACTGACCTAGACTGCTATACGTCTCCAGACAGGAAACTAGCAGGTCAGCAACACAAAGAAAGAAAATAAAGTGATGATTTGTTCATCCCAGGGGGGATTCGTAGAGTAGAGCTCCATGGAAGAGAACCACAGGACTTACAGGAGGCAAAAGGGATGATGATCTGGAAGAGCTCCTATGCTTCAGACACAGCTGACAAACACAGGACTTGATTCTTCACAGATCAGGACAGAAGAATGAAGATGATGATCACAGACATGGCTGGATCACTGATGATGACGAAGAACAGAACTCGAGATGAACAGAAGATAGATGGCAGATAGATAGATGATATTGTGCTCTGTGCGAAACACAACTTTTATAGTCCGGGCACACCCAAGACTCTAAATACATGTATGTAAAGTGCATGACTGGATTGAAAACCAGGTCGTTGGATCAACTATCCAGTGACCGGATCGACTGGATGTGCAAACAAAAGTGTCTGGTGTAGTAAAATGAAGGTATGACTTACCAACAGGTAATGGACGAGGACAGATTGGATTGGATATGAGGACCAGATCATACAGGATATGCCGGATATGCTGGATACAAGAACAGGGAACTACCGTTCCCTACATTGGTCCACATCAAATTCCATTCCCTCTCAATCACAAGTTTCATTTTCTAAGTATTGAAACTGTTGATTCTGCCACAACCCGAGCCAGTCAAGTCAAGTTGAGCACTCCAACCTGAATTTGAAAAGTCGGACTCTCAGCCCTACCAAACAGGGACGTCCAGACTCACATTTTCCAGCTTTACAGTGTGTGGTTATTGGTCTATTACCTTCTCCTAGTCCCTTGGGTCCCTTTTTGGTTGAGTAAACCCGCTCACAACCCATACTTACACTGTTAGGAAACCCATCCAGGCTTCCTAGCTACTTTACAACTGGAGCCCACTGTGAGGAATTCAAGAGAGTCTTCAAGGAGGACCCTCAGACCTACCCCCAAACAAGCAGAGCTCAAAATTTTACTCTCACAGATCTGAGATCTAGACCTTAAGCAAGAGTCCTTCATTATCCCAGCCACCCATAACTCTTTGGACAGCCCTGATGGTCCTTCAACACTGCAATCCATCAGCCAGCACATTGGCCGACACATTTTCCACAAATCAGATCCCCTCATTTCTCCAATTCTGAATTCATCTTGGCTGAGTGGATCAGCCTAAGCAAAGCTTCACTCTTTGACCGCTCCTGTCCCTGAAAGTTCTCACAAAGTTACCATCACCCCAGAACCTTTCTCCCATATCCATCCACAAACAACATCATGATTTCCTAGAACAATTTCAGGAGCCTTCTTTGGGATAGAGAATCATGTGAACTCATCCTCCATCTCCAAGACCCTGCCCAACCATTCCCAAGAACATAGCCCAGACTCTCATCACTCTCCATTGCCACTGTTTTCTGGAAAATTTTCTTCATCAAAACCGAACCAAACCCACAGAGGAGACATATCATATAGTTCTTCCCCACTCTCACCCTTAACACCTTTACCTTTCCCTGAACTTTGATCTCGTTCTCCTGAACCTCACCCAACTTCACCAAACACTTCATCATCCTCATCCCAGGACTCCTTAGCCATCATCCATAATATCTTGTCAACACCGAGTTCTGAATCTTCACCTACTCCGTCTGGTTCTTTCATGCCATCATCAACCTCCACCACATCATCTTCATCTGTATCTTCCACTCCTGCTTCCATTTTACCTGCTAACCTTCCAAGAGCAATGGCTAACCCAACTCAGATGCCACTCCACAGAATCCAAAATGCCCCCAAGTTTGGAGACACACCTGCTCAGCTTCCCTGCTTCCTCAAAGATGTTGACTTACTTGAAAATGCCACTGGTATCAACACAGCTGATAAAATTAAGTATGCCATCTGTTATGTAGATCTCGAAGAGGCTGAGCTTTGGGAAATGCTCAACAAAGCCAAGCAACCCAACTGGGATGTATTTGTGGTGGCTGTCAAGGAGATGTGAAGGTGATACCCAATATTGTGGTGCTGATTTACTGTATCTCATACAGGAGTTTTGTGCTAAACAGATGCACAACCAAAAGAACCTGGGTGATTACTGAAGGAAGTTCAGCAAGGTCACCTCCCACTTAGTCTCCAAATGCAAGCTCTCCGACTCCAACCATGACGCCTACTTCCTCTATGGGTTCCCTTCCAAGGTGGAAGAGAAGGTCTGCAACCGACTCACAATTACGAAACCCAATCTGCATTCCAAAAACCCCTACCAGATGGAAGATACCCTCACTGCCACCAAGTTCTTGCTTACCAGTTCCACCTTCCATTCCACTATACCCAGCCTTTTTGGAATGCTCCCCATTCCTGCTGCTACCATTCCCACTTCATCAGCAGCCCCCCAAACCCACACCTATATGCCAGCACTGGGGTGTGCAGAAGTTAAGGCCGAGTTGACCATGACTGCTAATACCAGCAGGATCCAGGACCTGTCGTGCAGCTTTTGTAATGGGTTGGGACATTTTACCCATAACTGCCAAGAAGCCCTAGAGTTCCTTCACACTGGAAGATGCATCCAAGGACAAGATGGCCACCTGTACATGCCAGATGGGTCCCACATCCCACATATCCCTGGGTGCATCAGCATCAAGAGCTGCATGGAATGCATCAAAACTGAGCGTTCTGCCAGCCCGGCTTCTGCAATCAATGTTGCCCAAAGTGCACAACCTGAGTCCAGTAGGGACGTCCCACCTCATATGGCTACTAACCTCTTTTCAGTCGCATGCCCTGAAGAACCTGTTGACGCCATCCTCGACATTGAACTGTCCACATTCCTCTTCACCATCGATAATCAAGAAAGGGAAGTGCACAATTTTGCTGGAGTTTCTGACCCCAAGTTTTAGCCCTACATTGCCCAAGCATGGGCCAGCTTCCAGGCTGACAGGGCCAAAGATGGGAAGGCCAGAAAACAGGTCCATTTTGATGGCATCGCTGTTCCTCCAAGGAGTGTGATGAAGAAACCCAACTCTAGGGCTGCCAGCATCTCGAAAGAGATTGAGACCCCCAAAATTCAGCAAACCCACAAGTCGTTCTCACCCACTCCAACCACAAGCATGTCATTCACCCCTGTATCATCCAAGCCCAATCTGGGAACCATCCCCACATCCGGTGTGCCTCCTCCTCAAAACCCTAATGCTAACCAGCCCTTTTCCTTCCCATACTCTTCTTTCCCAGCTCAGTATAGATATTTGTTCCCACTTGAAGATGAGACGGCCCTGAAGCAGGTACTGGATCAGGTTCTTCAGACTACCATCTCAGTTCCCATGAAGGACCTGTTTGCTGTCATGCCAGAGTTCTGCCGGCAATTCAAAGACACCACCACCAGCAAGCAGATCTCAAATGCCACCACCAATGTTGTCCACATCAATGTGTTAGCCAGGTGAAATCCAGGGCGGGTTGATCAAGAGTACAGTGACCATGTAATCCAGGATGAAGACAGTCTAGTTGTCACTCATCACAACCTTCCTCTCCATGCTCTGGAAGTCAAGGTTGTAGGTACTGAGAGGATGCTAACATGCGTTTTAGATTCTGGTTTTGAGGTAGTCGTGATGCCTAAGCATGTCTGGGAGGAACTTGGACTGCCCATCCAATCTGATCACATCATGATGATGACATCCACCAATATACATACTGACTCCACTCTCAGGGTCCTCAAAAACCTACAACTCAGCTTCGGACCCAGCAAGGTGGCCCTGCAGATTCAGGTCATGGCTTGGGCCAACTTCAACCTTCTACTTGGCCACCCCTTCCATTGTCTCATGGGTGCGACTATTGATGATTTCCCAGATGGAGGGCAGAATATCACCCTCCAGGATTGAAACACTGAGAAGGAATACAACCTTCCGACAAGGTCCTGGTCCAAGGGTTGCCCACAGTGCCAGAAGGACATAGCATGTACTAACCATCAAAGCATTGTTGAGTTGGGTTTTCAGTAGACCTTGATGAATCGGATTTGACCCGAGGAGAGCCATTCCATCACCCACCTACCTTCCCATACCATTCTGTGTCATTCTTTGTACTTTCTTCTTTCATTCTGTCTCCTCACCCACAATCCCTGCTGATGATTACATATCCCAGATATATCAGCCCTGATGAGGCATCTGTAGGCCATCTGGGCCATTCTTCCACCATTTCCTCATTTTACCATTATGTGTCATCTATCTGTTCTTCACTCTCGCTGAACTTATTGACCGTCTTATGATCTCTTTACTCCTACGATACATCCCAGCACTGTTTTGCTTACAAACCAGTCATGAAGAAAGTTCGCTCGGTACCTGCTCCAACGACAGAGGAGTTTCGGGTTCTCTGGCACTTGCTGCCGGACCCACTTCTCGGATTGCTGACCTTACCTTTTCATCCTCCCGATTTTATTCCTGGACTATATTTTACACAAGAATGTGCTGACACATTAGATCTCGATCCTGCCAAGTGGCTCCTCCATGACGAACTCAAACTCATCCAGTGGTTGGTCCATGTCCACAAGAAAGTGTTCACTTGGGTTCTGACCGAGCATGGCCACCTTGATGAATGGTATTTCCTGCTGGTCAAGATTCCGACCATCCCTCATACACCTTGGATTCTGTGCAACATCCTGATTCCACCTGCCATGCAGAAAGAGGCCATTCAGATCATCAAGGACTGGATTGTGTCCGGTGTCTATGAATCATCTATGGCCACTTACTGGTCCCAGTGCTGCGTCCTCAAGCAGAACAAGAAGAGCCTGCAGCTCATTCATGACCTCCAACTGCTCAACACTGTCACCATCCAGGACATGTCAGTCCCTCCCTTTATTGAACACCTAGTGGAATCATTCACTGGGCACGCAGTCTATGCCATAATGGACTTGTTCACTGGGTATGACCAGAGGCCACTTCATGTCGAATCTAGGGACATGACAACTTTCCTTACTCCCCTCAGACCACATCAGCTAATGACCCTTCTGATGGGGTATACTAATTCAGCACAGGTCTATCAAGCCAACATGACATTCATCCTGCAAGATGAGATACTGCAATACATCATGCCATTCATCGATGACCTCCCTGTCAAGTCTTCAAAGACCTGATACTGGAACCCAGACAGCTCATACAAGACGATCTCAGAAAATCCAGGAATTCAACGGTTCATTTAGGAGCATCTTCTCATTGTCAATTGGATACTGACTCATCTAGAGGTCATTGGCACAACCATCTCAGCCAAGAAATTCGTCCTCACAGCCCCCGACATAACCATAGTTGGGCACAAGTGCACATTCAAAGGTTGGATCCCACACAAGGCCAAGGTCCAGAAGATCCAGGACTGGCCAGAATGCATGACCATTTCAGAAGTGAGAGGGTTTCTGGGTACATGTGGTGTACTTCACATCTTCATTCGCAACTACATGGCTATTTCTCAGCTGTTGGTGGAGTTGACCTGGAAGGGTATCCCATTCATATGGGGTGAACCTCAGCAGGAGGCATTTCTTCATCTGAAGGACGAGATATTAAAGTCCCCCACGCTCCGTCCCTTGGATTATGAGTTCAGGTGGGAGGTCATTTTGGCTGTCAACACATCCCAGATAGTGGTTGGGTTCATCCTGTTCCAAGTTGGAGAGGATGGTAGGCAGTATCTGAACTGCTTTGGATTGCTGGTGCTGAACAAGACTGAGAGTCAGTATTTGCAGGTGAAGTTGAAGCTCTACAGGCTGTTCCGTGCCCTCCATGCTGTCTGCATCTTCATCTTTGGTGTGGCTAACTTCACAGTTGAAATGGATGCCAAATATGTGAAGGGTATGATCAACAACCTGGATCTGCAACTGAACACAGTCATCAATTGGTGGATCGCTGGCATCCTGCTCTTCATGTTCAACCTAGTTCATGTTCCCATGGACAAGCACACTGGGGCTGACAGTCTTTCCTGTCAGCTGCCTTCAGAATCCAACCCACCAGATGCCAACAATCATAAAGACTGGCTCAAGGATATGTATTCATTTGCCATACACTTGCTAAATGAATGCCCCTCCCCACAGTTTATCTATTTGACTCCACAGTGTTACCATGGAGTTCCCCTTGCACCACCATCCTTATCTGTCTACTGGTTCTGCCAGGTGGATTACAACAGCCTGCATATGGTGGATCTGGATATTCATCTGGTTTTCCTTTCTTATTGCGCATTCACTGATACTGTTGTACAGCTGGGTCTCCAACCTGATGAAGACGCTGACCCTCCATTTCCCTGATTCACAAAGGCCAAGTCAAAGGATGCCCAACTCGACCTAATCCGCAATTTTCTCAGCACCAAGACCCATCCACCCAACCTGTTCAACAAGGAGTTCCTGTCCTTCATTCAATCCACTCCCCAGTTTTTCCTTGTCAATGGCATTCTCTGGCACCAGGAACTGCACAGCTGCCACCGAGTAGTGGTCTTGGAGGATCAGCATTATGAACTCATCAAGGAGGCCCATGACAACCTCGGGCACAAGGGTGTCTACACCATCCAGACCCACCTTCTCCTCTGCTTCTGGTGGCTGATGCTTGCCAAAGACGTCAAGTGGTACATCCATACCTGTCATCAATGCCAGACCCATCAGACCACCTGCTTCCACATTCCACCTGTCATACCCCTCATAACCAAATTATTTCACAAAGTTCATGTTGACATAATGCTAATGCCCAGAGCCAGCAGTTACCGCTATATCATTCAAGCCTGATGTTCAATGACTTCATACCCAGAGTGGCACATGCTCTGATCCGAGAATACCTCTGCCCTTGTGTTCTTTATTTTTGAGGACATTCTTTGCCATTGGGGTTCTATTTCTGAGCTTGTGACTGACAATGGCCCCATGTTCATTCAGGCTTGCAACCTCCTTGCTGAGCAATACTGGATCCAGCATATCCAGATTTCCCCTTACAACTCCCAGGCAATTGAGATTGTAGAGCAATGTCACTACAATGTCCAGAAGGCCATCATGAAAAGCTCCCAGGGGAATGAGTCATGATGGTATCGATCTGCACACATCATGTTCTGGGCAGAGCAGGTAACTATACAGAAATCAACTGGTTTGTCTCCTTACTTCATGGCACACAGAATGGAGCCACTTTTCCTGTTCAATCTTACCAAAGCAATGTTTCTTCTTCCTTCTTCTAATCCTGATCCTTCTCTACCAAGTTGCTGATAGCATGGAAAGCCCACCAGTTTCAGAAGCATCAAGCCGACCTTGACACAATCTGGCAATGGGTTGCAGAAGCTCAATTCATGTCCGTCAAACAATTCAAAGCCATGATGAAGACCCAGTGTAAGGAGCCATTGCTCCTTAGGTTTGTATCCGGTCATTCTATGCCTAATTGACTTTCACTAGGTCATCGTCAAGTCATCAAGCATCCGTGTCTATCCATGTTCAATCCAGTTCCAGTCTGCCCTAGTCATACGTATCTGGTTTCTTGTATCCATTCCTTTTCAATCCGGTCTGTCTACTGGATGGATTCCTACTATACTTATAGTGTACCGGACACTATGTACTGGATGCTCTGTATTGTGATCCAGTCACCGGATTCACGTCTCTTTTCCCTTCTTTACAGTGACCTCCAAAACCGTTGCAATGTTTGACTTCAACTCAGTGCATGACGTGCCCTGCAATATTCCGTGGGAATTCCGCTTAGCTTTGGTAGGACCAAACAAAGTACAAACTCCTAGCTACAAATGGGCCTCTGGGTCATGTGATTTGGCCCATAGGCTGTGAATATATGACCATATTAAATCAACAATACCATTGCAACAGTTTTGCATCTTTGAAGAGGCAAAGCAGAATCACATTGAAATAAGATGATATTTGGTCTCAATTACACAGACAAACAAAGATATACATATAAAAAATATGTCTGAGTTTGAATTAGTTCACACACTTCTTTGCTTTCAACT
>JBBPTO010001009.1:0-19533 GCA_038094155.1 Pulveroboletus cf. aberrans | reverse complement strand
CGGTCGGGATCTTTACTGGTGGAAAATACCGCTCATCGAGGCGGCCGCGTTCGGTTGGGATCCATGCGAAAGCCTTTTCGTGGACGAGCACCAACCACCGAACGAGTTTGAGTTCGTCGGGGAGGAGCCATTTGGTGGGATCGAGTTCTAGCTTGTCAGCACGTTCTTGGGTAAATCTCTGTCCAGGAATAAAATCGGGGGGATGAAATGGTAATGTGGGCAGTCCGAGAAGCGGTTCCGGTGGCAAGTGTCGTAGAACCCGAAACTCTTCTGTCATCGGAGCGGGAACCGAGCGAACCTTTTTCGCGACCGGCTTGTAAGCAAAACTATGGCTAGTGATATCGTACGAATAAAGAGACCGTAAGATGGTTGATAAGTCCAGCGAGAGGGTGGAACGGGTAGACGAAGCGTAATTGTAAAATGAAGAAGCGATGGAAAAATGGTCCGGAATGTCTCTGGATGCCCCGTCAGGACTGGTGTATCCGGGATATGTGATCAAAAGCGGGACTCGCGGGTAAGGAGACGGAACGGATGACGAAAGTGCGAAAGACGATACGGAACAAGACGGAAATGCGGGCAGGTCCTTGGACGTCTCTCCTCGGGTAAAATCCGACTCATCGAGGCCTACCGAAAACCCCATTCAATGACGCTTTGATGGTTAGAGCAAGCGACACCTTTCCAGCACCGGGGACATCCCTCGGACCATGGTCGGGTCGGGAGACGGTATTCCTTGCCGGTATTCGGGTCCCGGAGGGTAATATTTTGCCCTCCGTCTGGAAAGTCGTCAGTCGTTGCACTCATGAGACAATGGAACGGGCGGCCGAGCAAGAGGTCAAAATTGGCTCGAGCGACCACCTGAACCTGCAGAGCTACTTCGCCGGGTCCGAAGCTTAGTTGGAGGTTTTCGAGGACCCCGAGGGTGGAGTCGGTATGCGTGTTGGCGGACGTCATAGTCATGATGTGGTCGGATCGGATGGGCAGTCCGAGTTCCTCCCATACGCGCTTCAGCATCGCAACCACCTCGGATCCGGAGTCTAAAACACATGTCAGCGTCCTCTCAGTACCTACGACCTTGGCTTCCAGAGCACAGAGAGGAAGATTGTGATGGGCGACTATGAGACCGTCTTCATTCCGAATAACCTGTTCGCCGTACTCCTCGTCGACCCGCCCCGGGTTCCGCCCGGCTAGCTCATTGATGTGAACGACGTTAGTGGCGGCGGTCGGGATCCGCTTGCTGGTTGTGGCGTCTTTGAATTGGCGGCGGAAATCGGGCGCGACGGCAAACAGGTCTTTCACAGGAACCGAGACCGTAGTCTGGAGAACCCGATCCAGAACCCACTTCGGGGCCATTTCGTCTTCGAGTGGGAACAAGTATCTATACTGAGATGGGAAGGAAGAAGATGGGAAGGAAGAGGGCTGGTTAGCATTGGAGCCTCGGACAGGAGGCACACCGGATGCGGGGACGTTTGCCGGATCGGGTTGTGGCGTACTGGGTGTGGATGAGGTACTTGCGATTGAAGCGGGCGAGGGCGACTTGCGGGTTTGCTGAATCCCAGGGGTTTCGATCTCTTCCGAGATGCTGGCGGCCCTCGGGTCGGGTTTCTTCATCGCGTTCCTTGGGGGAACTGCGACGCCGTCGAAATGGACCTGTTTCCTGGCCTTCCCGTCCTTAGCCCTGTCGGCCTGGAAGCTGGCCCATGCTTGGGCAATGTAGGGCTGAAATTCGGGGTCAGCGACTTCAGCAAAACTGTGCACCTCCCTTTCTTGACTATCGACGGTGGAGAGGAATGCGGAGGGTTTGATATCTAAGATGGCGTCAACGGGTTCTTTGGGGTACGCGACGGAAAAGAGGTTAGCGGCCATGTGAGGTGGGACGTCCCTACCAGACCCGGATTGTGCGCTGCGGGCAACGTTAATGGCAGGAGCTGGGGCGGCAGAGCGCTCGCTCTCGATGCGCTCGACGCAACCCTTGATACCGAGGCACCCGGGGATCCGTGGGATACGGGACCCGTCCGGCATGTACAGACGGCCGTCTTGTCCCCAGATGCACCTTCCGGCGTGGATGAACTCTAAGGCTTCTTGACAGTTTCGGGTGAAATGCCCCAATCCGTTACAGAACCCGCATGACAGGTCCTGCATCCTGTTGGTGTTAGCAGTTGCGGTAAACTCGGTTTTCACCTCTGCGCAACCTGGTGTGGGTGTATACGCGCGGGTTTGTGGGGCCACCGACGGACTGGGAACGGTAGACGTGGGAACAGGAAGCATACCGAACAAACCTGGCGCGGTCGAACGGAAGGCGGAGCTGGTAAGGAGGAACTTGGCGGCGGTAAGGATGTCGTCCATTGGGTACGGGTCTTCTGGGTGTAGGTCGGGTTTAGTAATTGCAAGCCGGTTGCGAACCTTTTCCTCCACTTCGGGAGGAAACCCGTAAAGGAAGTAAGCGTCGCGATCGGAATCGGAAAGCTTGCGCTTGGATACCAAGTGAGAGGTGATCTTGCTAAACTTTCTTCGGTATTCACCCAGGTCCTCTTGGTTGCACATCTGCTTAGCGCGAAACTCCTGTACAAGATACTGAAGGTCAGCACGACAGTACCGGGTGTCACCTTCACATCCTGGGTACATTTCCTTTACGGCGGCGATGAACACGTCCCAGTCGGGTTGCTTGGCTTCATCAAGCGTTTCCCAAAGTTCGGCCTCTTCGAGATCCGTGTAACGGATGGCATACTTAATTTTGTCAGCCATGTTGATACCAGTGGCATTTCCGAGAAGATCGACATCTTCAAGGAACCGGGGAAGCTGAGCGGGTGTGCCTCCGAACTTGGGGGCGTTTTGGGTTCCGCGGAGCGGCATCTGGGTAGGGTTAGCCATCGGTCTCGGGTTGTTAGTCGGTAAAACGGGTGTAGAAGCGGAAGATACGGATGAAGATGATGCGGTGGAGGTGGAGGTCGAAGATGGTGTGGAAGAGCCAGACGGAGTGGGTGAAGGCTTGGAGCTCGGAGTGGTAGACAAAATATTCCGGACGATTGCTAGAGAGTCTTCGGATGAAGATGATGATGAGTTTGGCGAAGTCGGGTGAGGTTCGGGAGAATGAGTTGAAGGTTCGGGGGAAGGTAAAGGTGTTAAGGGTGAGAGCGGGGGAGAACTATATGACACGTCCTTTCCACGGGTTCGATTCGGGGTTGATGAAGAAAATTTTCTGGAAAACGGCGGCGATGGAGAGTGACGAGAGTCTGGGCTATGTTCTTGGGAATGGTTGGGCAGGGTCTCAGAGACGGAAGACGAGTTTGCGTGATCCTCTGTCCCAAAGAAGGCTCCCGGAATCGTTCTAGGAAACCGTGACGTTGTCCGCGGTCGGATAGGGGAAGAAGGTTCCGGGGTGACGGTAACTTTGTGGGAACTTTCAGGGACGGGAGCGGTTGAAGAGTGAAGCTTTGCTCGGGCTGATCCACTCGGCCGAGATGAATTCGGAATTGATGAAATAAGGGGATCTGATTCGTGGAAGATATGTCGGCCGATATGCCGGCTGATGGATTGCGGTGTTGAAGGACCGTCGGGGCTGTCCAAAGAGTTACGGGTGACGGGGACGATGAAGGACTCTTGTGTAAGGTCTAGATCTCGGATCTGGGAGAGTAAATTTTCGAGCTCTGCTCGTTCGGGGGTAGGTCTGAGGGTCCTCCTCGAAGACTCTCTTGAATCCCTCACGGTGGGCTCCAGTTGTAAAGATGCTAGGAAGCCCGAATGGGTTTCCTAACGGTGTAAGTATGGGTTGCGAGTGGGTTTACTCGACCCAAAAGGGACCCAAGGGACTAGGAGAAGGTAATAGACCAAAAACCACGCACTGTAAAGCTGGAAAACACGAGTCCGGACCTCCCTGTTCGGTAGGGCTGAGAGTCCGACTTTTCGGGTTCGGGTTGGAGCGCTTGACTTGACTCGACTGGCTCGGGATGCGGCGGAATCGATGGTTTCGATACTTAGAAAAACAGGCATGTGATCGAGAGGAACTGGAATTTGATGTGGACCGAAGTCCGAGATACAAAGTTTATAGTCTGGGAAAACCCGAGACTTTGTACATATCGGGATTGGTGAAGTAAGTAACGTACGGTGATGGAAAAGCATGACGACGGCGATGGTAAGTAGTACAAATGAAGGAAAACGATAAGGTAAGACGGACCCGGGTGAACCCGTGGTCGCTCGGGACGGAAACCGATACAAAAGAAATGAAACCCGACTTACCAATTCGGATCCGGGGAACTCGGGTTGGACAGACGGGACGGGTTGGACGAACGACGCTCGGGTTGGCTTTCGACTTGCTCGGGAACATGACCTGCGCTATAGGGGTGACAGACGGATGGGGAAAAGGGGCTTTTGCACGGTAGGGGACACCGGTCTCCTACAACGCTCCGCCAGACGATCGTTGGACCAAGACTTGATATTGTCGATTTCGGACATAGATGGTAGTGGTTGGAGATCAACCCTGTTTCCGACTCCATCATGACTATATACCCCAGTTCAAACTCCGAAGCCTCCTAACTCCGTGGTCCCTAAAGGCCTTCAGGGGTTCAGGCCTAAGAGGGGGATACTGTCATATCCCATATAATCAACACAACTCCGACCTCCGGATTAACTCCATCCCTCCATTCCTCCAGACTTACTTCAGATACCCTTACGTATTTCCCTTGTTCTGTATTTAGTATAGTCTCACCTCTCTGTACCATCCGACGCTGTGTAGCACAGCTCCAGCCTGTTCCTGGCCCGGAGCACAGCTCCAGCATATGATCTCTCCGACCTCCGACTTACACTATTTACATAGCCTCTGATTTCTCTCCGTATATATACTCTGACTCTGTATGTAGATAGCCTTAGCCTGAATATCACATTAGACCACTCCTCTCAACTTCTCTGGTTTCCTCCGATGCATCTCTGACCAAGAAGGCCGTGACAGTGCAAGGGCACGACACACAAGTCCTGCGCCAAGCCTTCACCCCTCCAGACCTCCGGCCATCTCTGGCCATCCGATCCCCTTGACCTCCGATCTCCAACCGGAGTTTGAGCGGAGGAGATCCGGTCTTAACAGGTGAGGGGTATGACTGGTACTAGAGGCAGGGGGATGTTTGCATGCTGCTGTTGGGAACAAAGGGGATGGCATTGTGTGGGATGCATCAGGGTGTACATTGAAGTCACATTGGGCTCAGATGTGACTTGCCACCAGAACATCTTTCTTCTTCATCTATCAAAATAGCAACAACAACAACTCCAACATGTCAACTCCCCCAACCATTGCCAACATCCTCACATTCACATGAGCTGAGAAGACAGATAGTCCAAAGGAGGTGGCAGTCAATGTGCTGCAATCCACTGATGAGTGGGTCCATGACTTTGTGTCATATCCTGTCCCAACCCTATCATCACACCTCCGAACCACCCTCCGATACCCCCTATGCCACCTCCAACTCTGACTCTCTAATCTCTGGTCTCCTCTGAATGACTCCATCCCATCACCCATCGGACCTCTCATACCAGAACCTCCCCTCCCATCAGACCAATTATGATTGGTTTGGATCTTGTCTTCTCTTATGTTCACTCCATTCCTCTGACCTATGCTCCATTCCATATGATCATTCCTGTGTTACATTTCATTCTTATAACCTATGTACATTGCCTCTCGGTACCCTATGATCTCCGATCATTGTTGTACCTTTACATATGGTTCCCTCCATTCTCTGTTCCGGACTCCGATCCGATCCCTTTGTATATAAACCTGAGACCTCCGCATGTATTCCTTAGTTTGAATATTGATGTTGCTTGACCTCTTTATTGAAGTCACTCATGATGTTCTCTCTCCTCTGAACTCTGTCCGATTCCGACAAAGTTTCCTTCCTTTTCTTATCCTCTTGTCCTTCCCATCTCTGAAATGAGGACCCAACAGTAGGCAAGGGTGTGACACATAAGTCCTGTGCCAAGTCCTCACCCCCATAACCCCTCATCTCTGCCCCGTTCCGCCTTTGTCACCTCTGCTTGTCATTCCATTCCATCTCTGTCAGACCTCTGGCCCTTCCTGCGTCCTTTCGCCCTGGAGTTGACTGATACACCTTGGACCTTTGTCAGACAAAGTCCTGGAGGAGTTTAGCATCCTGACACTTTGGGAAGGTGATGCTGGATGACAAGGAGGAGCTGCAGAAGGAGCAAGAGATGTGGGTGAGGGAGTGGAATGGTGCCCTGGTGAGTAATGTAATGCATGTTGCACCTGTTCATGTGCTAATGTATTCTATAGAAATGCCTTAAAATGTGGCTCCATGAGGCACAGGAACATGGGGCCAAGGCACTTGTCAGCAACATGACAGTTGCTGTCATACAGGAGGTAGGTCCATCAGTGGAATGCTGGAAAGTGGAGGTGGTGGATTGATGGTGGATTGAGGAGCAGTGAGTGGCAGAGAAGAAGGTGGTGTGTGAGAAGGTGGAGGTGGATGCACAAAGCCAGATTTAAGATCAGCATGCAGATGTGGCAAAGGCAGGCCAAGAGGAAGTGGGGGCTGCTTTCACACCAGAGGTGGATATGATGACAATGATGACAATAACAGACATGATGAAGGCAATGGCAGGGGAAAAGGAGACAGCAAGGATGGATGAGGCAGGCAGGCTGGATGGGACAG
Organism: Pulveroboletus cf. aberrans; assembly: GCA_038094155.1. Classification (NCBI taxonomy): domain Eukaryota; kingdom Fungi; phylum Basidiomycota; class Agaricomycetes; order Boletales; family Boletaceae; genus Pulveroboletus; species Pulveroboletus cf. aberrans. Next base: position 12,883 of record JBBPTO010001009.1, on the reverse strand, counting down.
TTGAGAGAGAAGTGGCACAGCTGCTCATCATGGCAGCAAATGAGAATGAGGGGAGTGAGCCCTGGAAGATGAACAAGAGGATGACCAATGAGATGGAGGGGGTACTGCATGCAATGCCATGCTCCCATTGTGCATGATCTGATGCCACCTGCAGTAGACTGGAAGGACAGACCTACAGGAAACTGAAAGCTAAGTGTGAGAAGTCATTGGGTTGGGGGAAGGCAAAGAAGGCAGAGAAAAAGGAGAAGATGGCAGTGCCCATGGACAGGAAGGATAAGACACCAGGTGAGTACTGGATTGAATTTGTGTGCTGAGAAGCTAATGATCTGGTAGAATATCCTAAATAACAGAAGATGAAGCTGGTCTGGCTCAAGAATGAAGACAAGGATGAGGATGACAAGGAAGATGGATCCAGACTGAGCAGGCTCACAAAACTGGGTCATGCCAGCCAGAGGGAAATGGTGGCCTACATGGCCAAGCATCTGGAGGTGCATCTGCTGATCTTGCAGACACATTTGAAGGAAATAGAGGTGGAGATGGGAGAGATGGGGACTGAGGTCACCAACCAACTAAAAGAGCTGAGGTGAATTCAGCAGCTGGTAGAGAAGCTGGGTCAATGTTAGTGTAGAATGGATCTCTCATCTCCTTGTAAACAGTTGTGTATGAGTATGTAAATTCTTGAATCCATGTTCATGTTCATGTGAATCTGATCCAATCTCTAAGTAAGAGAGGGAATGAAATGTAAGTAAAAGTGTAATGAAATGGATCCAAAGCAAGCTTGAATGACACTGGATTGCAAGCATCTGCTTGACTTGTCTTTGTTGATTAACTTTCACTTCTATGCCTACACAGCTGAACTGGATGGTAAGTGTTCATACTGGATTGAGTCTGGATTGAAGTGGCAAATGAGCACATTTGAGTGATGTGCATGTTAGAAAGAAATTAGCTACTTAGAGTGTGAATCAAGAAGGACTTTTGAATGAAATGAGACAATATTTGCTATAGTAAGAGACAGTTATTTTCATGTTTTTGTTGTTTTTGTGTAGTCTGCTGATATTTTTGAGTGTTTTAGTATCATAAGAGTGCAGATTTTCTTTTGATATAAGAGAGTTCACCAGATCAAAAACCTGGGTAGAACAGAGATCACTGGTGTAGAAGACCATAAGTCCCTACAGTGTATTCTCCTCATTTTTCCAGTTTCTGAGTTGTCTCTGAAGTTGATGAAGTCATTTCCGAGTGTCCTCCTCAAGTCCTGAATGCTGTATGTCCTGTCTCTGGTATCCACCTGTCTGGTATTCATAGTATCCGAGTCAGGTGAGTTCCAGATTTTTTTCTTTTCATATGTAGAGTCTTGGAGAGCAGGTGGGAATCTACCAGGCCTGATCCCCTCATATCATGAGTCATATAACAAGTTTCTTTCCCTGTCATCATAGTTTCCCAATGATGTATCTAATTTTATCTACATTTCCTGATATGGATAAAGTCTTGGGTATTTCCAGACTATAAATGTTGTATCTACTTCAGTCTACATCAAATCCCATTATCTTTGATCACCATCTAAGTCTTGAAGACTCATTTTCCTATCATTCCTGCCACTATTAGTCAAGTCCCACCAGTAATGACCAGTCTCATAGTTGGACTTTAGCCCTACCATCACAGGGAAGTCCAGACTCCGATTTTCCATCTCTACAGTTGAGTGGACTTCATTTCCTTTCCTCTTGGACATTGTCCTAGACACTTGGATCCCTTTTGGGTTGAGTTTTCCCACTTGCACCCAACATTAACTGCTCAGGAAATCCACTCTGGGCTTCCCAGCATCTTTACACCAGACTAAACCTGAGATAGAGATGAGTATGACAGTATTATTGATTGAGAAAAATGAGTGGCAGATAGTTGGTACAGTGGAAAGGGATCTTGATAAGCAGCAGTGGATTGGAGATGGGCAAGAATGGTATAAAGTCAATTGATTTATTGAATGGTAGATAAAAGTCTTCTTCATCGGATTTTCTTTCTTTCTCTATGCCTACTGAATGACTGTTTTCATGACTAGAATCTGTGAAAAGGAATGATTGAATCCCTATCCAGTTGAGGAAATCTGGATCCATGAGTGGATCACTAGTAAATGGAAGGACTGTTAAGTCCTTTTCCTTCCACAAGGGAGTTTTATTGATGACCTCCTGGACATCACGCTGCAGAAGAGAGGAAAAACAAAAAGAAGAAACAATAGCATATGGATGAGGAGGGTCTGGAACATCATGGACGACAATTGGATGACAGAATGAGAACATGGATGCATGGTTCAATGGGAGAACCAAGATATGAATAGGCAGAACTGGGGGTGGATCAAAAGAAACCAGTAACAGATCAGAACAAACTGGCAACAGATGAGAATAAAGCTGTGATGAAGGGGCATTAGGATACAATGAAGGTAGGGGTGCAATTGACAATGTGTGAGCATGGAAGGCAATGGCTACTGGATCAACATGTGGAACCAAGAGAAGGTCCATGGTAAAGTCAGATGAAGGAGGAGACAGTATTGTGAAGGAAGGAGCTTTGGTGAAGATTGAGGTATTGATAATGAAGATGGCATCATCATCAGGAGGTGCTGTGAAAGGCAAACACAACGGAAATGGTAGTGATGAAATCATAGGAATGAACTCAGGACCTACAAGATCCTGAGTGGTGTAAGGAGCCATCGCTTCTTAGGTTTATATTCAGTCTATCTACATACAGTTGACTGTTTCTAGAATGTCTACAGTCTCTCTCAAGCATGAATTCAAGCCACATACCATCCATGTCCCATCCATCATTGATCTGATTCCAGTTCACCCCTTATTGTATGTATCCAGTCTATTTAGGTCCAATTTCCTCTCTTATCTTTGAAGTATGTACCATTCTTCACCCATTCATATAACCAGATACAGTGTGGTGGTGGTTATTTTATTGTTGGTGATCTATCCCTGCTGATAATGGGACAATGGACACTATCTTTACTCATGGGTACTTTATGTCACAGCTAGACTAGCTGTCAGTCAAAAGTAAGGGAAATGCCCTGACTACAAAATTTGTACCCTTCAAAATTGTGAACAGCTTTTTCAACTCATCAGATCCCATCTGAACCTCTGCAGGACATTTTCCTCCATTGCTGTCCTCCTCATCCTCATTGTCTTCCTCACACTTGGTCCTCATCCTTGACCAGGTACTTTTGATCTGGTGAACTATTGCTAGCAGATACATGCTGGATACCTACCAGATACACACTGAATCCCTCCTAAACTCACATGGAGTGCCTTTATCCTGTCCCCTTCTCACCTTACAACCCTTAGGAATCCCTTAGGGACAAGTACCACTCATACCCTTCTTCACTTATTGTCTGCTTTGGACTAGTGCAGTGATTGGCATTTCACCCATTTTATCTGTCTTTAAACTGGAGCTCACCATGAGAGATTCCAGGTTGTCAAGAAGGTCACTCAGGCCTACTTTTCAGCATTTAGAACTTGAGGGTATCCTTTCTGATTTTTGTCATCTCAATCTATCCTCTGATTTAAATTTCCTGATTCCAGTAATGCTGGATAGGGCTTGTCATCGACAACTTCACACCCCTGCATCATCTCCTTTTGTTACCAGAGCATTTATTAATTCTACCCCAGCTTGTAACACCACCTCTTCTCCTAACTGCTTATTGATTTTTGGTCCCCCTTTGCCTCTGACTTCAGTCTCAGCATCAACTTCTTCATCTTCATCTTGCCCTTCATTTCCATTCTTGTCTCTTGATTTTCTATTTGACCCTACTCATTATCTACCAATGGCCAGTCAAGCTCAACCCTTCCACATGCCTCTCCAAGGTACCTCAAACATGCTCAAGTTTGATGGCAAAACACCATCTTGACTTTCCTGGTATCTGGAGAATATCAATCAAATTGGTGACCAGGCAGCTCTTGATGATGCAGGTAAAATAAAGGCTGTGATCCAGTATGTGAATCTGGGTGAAGCCAAGGTTTGGAAAACCAACCCAGAGACAACTGCTAATCCAGAGGATTGGCCCACTGTAAAACAGCAAAAGAACTCTAGAGTGTAGTTCTATGCAAGAAATAGGGGTGTGAGTGTATATCTTGACCCAAGGGGATTGCAAAGAAAGGAAAGAGGACTGTAGGATTGGCTCACTAATTGTCCACAGGACACTGGAAAACAAGAGTCTGGCTTCCCCCCATTCAGTAGGGCTAGGAAACCAACTAAAGTTGCAGGACTTGAGGGGAACTTGTAGGAAAAAGCAGGGAAAAGACTAGAAAACCGGACTTAAAGGCTTAGGATAGATGGTGGTGGCTTGCACACTGTTTAGAAACTAATTCCTAGATACAAAAGTCTAATCTGGGCATATCCAAATGAAGTACAGTAAAGGAAACATGAGAAAGACAAAAGCCTGACCAAACCTGGAGTGTGGGAATGGGTTCTGAGGTACAGGAACACCAGGTTCAGTGTGTGGGAACTCAGGTCTGGACATCAGATTCAAAACTGACCTTTGGACTTCAACTATTTTGACTTTGGTTGGAATGAACAGCAGCAAAATGGTCTTGAGTTTGATAGAAGCGCTGGATAGGGGCTATTCGACCGCAGGGAAACTCCAGATGTCACTGTAGAGAACTCTAGTTTCCTATACCGCATTCATAGCTGCTGTTAAAAAGTTGTATCCCAGATGCAAGGGTATCAACTGCTTCTGCCACACTGACATTCAGTGCTTAGTGGAGGACTACCAAAGGAAACAGATGCATAACCAGGATGATCTGGGAGAGTATACCAGGAAGTTCTGCAAGGTTGCAGTGGCATTGATTGCTAACAATAAGCTCACTGAAGTGGAGCGAAACATGATCTTCCTTGCAGGACTTTCCAGGCTGCTGTAGGATCATATCTGGCAGTGGTTAGCCATTGTCAAGCCAGATCACCATCTGGAGGAACCTTATCTGATGGAAGACATGGTTGCAGCAGCCAAATTCTTGCTGTCTGGGTCTGCGCTTCATTCTACTCTTAACACGTCCGACATTCTTTCCTGTTTCCAATTGACACATCAGCCTCACTATACTTTGCCCCCATTCTTCTCTCAAGATGATAATCTACCCCCTGCTATGAAAGTGGGGTTGAATGTGACTATGCGTGCTACATAGCTGTGCAAATTCTGTACTGAGCCTGGGCATTTTACCCAGACCTGCACTGTTGGTTTGGAGTATCTTCAGGCTGGGAAAATGTTCTGAGGTCCAGATGGCAGGCTCTACTTGTTGGATGGGTCAGAGATTCCATGAGTATTGAGCGGATGATATCTCAAGGATGTGGTAGACCATGGGATGAAGACTTTATAGTCTACCCAGGCTTTATTGTCTGAAGCTGCTAGTGCACACATCACAACTGGTATTTTGTCTGCTACTTACCTGGATACCCCTGCTGTTTTAGATATTGATTCATCTGCCTACATTCTGGCAGAGGATCCTGATTGAGGATCCACTCCTGTCTCAGTGGATTTTCAACCCTATCTAGCACAGGCTTGGGCTTCATTCCCAGCTGATAAAGCATCCAAGGATAAGGGAAAGAGGGTCTGATTCAACAGTGTTCAGGCTTCACCATGCAAGTGACCTGACCCTCATGCAACTACAGTATCTGAGGAGCTCCTCTCTCCCGAAATTCAGCAGTTGTCATCATCATCCACTTCATCATCATCAACCAGTCTGTCAAAACAGCCAGATCATCTCCCTACTCCTTGTATTATGCATTCGGCTTGTTAGGCATCTGGTGCAGATACCAGACCCATCAATCCGTCCCTGTACTGGAACCAGACATTCTATAACACTCAGCATAAGTATTCTTTCCCCTTAGAGGATGATGCTGCACCTCATTGAGTTCTGAAACAGGTGATAGACTCTAACATTCCAGTTCCTGTGAAGGAGCTGTTTGCTGTCTCACCTGAGTTTCAGAAACAGTTCAGAGATCTCACTATGGTGAAGTGTACTATCAACCCATCTATTAACATTGCACAGGTACATGAGCTATCCAGGAAGGATCTGGCAGTGGTCAGTCATGAATACAGCAACCAGATCCTTTGCAATGATAATGGTCTTATTGTTGTGCAAGAAGGGAAAAGAAGGGAGCATCCAACATGAATCCAGTGGCTGGATCATAATACAGGGCATCCAGTACAAAGTACACTATATGTATAGTAGAAATTCATCTGGTAGACAGTCTGGATTGAAAAGAAATGAACACAAAGAAACAGATATGTATGAGTAGGGCAGACCAGAACCAGATTGGACACAGATTGACATGGATGCTTGATGACTTGACAATGACCTAGTGAAAGTTGAATAGATGTAGAATGACTGGATACAGACCTAAGGAGCAATGGCTCCTTACAATGTCATGTGCACAAGGTGAGAGAAATTGGCAGAGGTGCTGGAGTTGCCGAGAAGCAGGGAGATGAAGAAGCAGGTAAGGCCCATGGTTGAGATCATGATGGAGCTGTCAAGGTCAAGCAGTGAAATGGATGTGGTCGATGGAGCACTCCTAGAAGTGCTTTGGGAGATTACAGGTTACCTTGAGGTGATCACAGAGGCAGCAACCATGGCTTGGAAGAGGCTCCACAGGATGAGGAGGAAGCTGGCAGGAGGAAGGGCAGAGTTCACTGAGAAGGAGGTGCAGAAGGAGGTGAGGGAGACAAGGGAGAAGAGGATAGGGACAGAGAAGGACAAGGAGGAAGATGTGGAGGGAGAAGAAGAGGACAGAGGTGATGTATTCAGAGATGATGGAGAGGATGGAGATGATGAGGTTGAGAGCAGAGGTAAGGATGGAGGTGAGGAGGAGGTTGAGGAAGAAGTGTAGAGTAAATAGAATTCTTTTTTCTTTTTTGTCAATGTATCAACAAGATTCAGGGTGAAATGAAGGAAAGTAAGATAACAGGAAAATGTAAGCATTGGAGTGTTTTGGAGGCTTTGTAAGTCTTTCAAGACGAGTCAGAGAGAGAAATGTAAGTATGATGATTCAATGGAAAAGGAATGATGTTGGTTTGAAGATATGAGAAGGAAATAAGTAGGATATTGGCAGGATAAGAAAAAGGTATCAGAGATTCCATTGAAGGAATTTGAGTGATGTTCAGAGAGGAGAGAAGGTATTCAGAGGTAGAGGAAATGGAGTTGGAGGAAGATGTACGGGATAAGAGGTTGTCCATGAGTTAGATTAAAGGGAGTGAGTCTTGGTAGGATAGAACACAGGACTAATCAGTGAGACATTATGGAGTTAGGACCAGGAGGGATTAGAGTGAGTCAGATAAAACTCAGAGGGACTTCCTGAGCTATGCTAGGTCAGTGATGAGTAAGAAGAGTTCTTATCCCCCTCTTATAGGGGAGATTTTCCAAAGTCTCATAGGTGCAACAGAGGGGTGGTTTTGAAGTGTACAGGAGGGGCATAGAAGGGAGAGAAAGATTGTTCAGAGGGTAATTGAAAACATTGGGGATGTTGGAGCAGATTCTGTGAGGTCCTGAAAGGAATTCAAAGGAGATGGAGTCAAGTGGAGGCAATAGTCAGGGAAATAGTTTCTTGTAATGAATTATCAATTGAAGGATTTCCAAAAAAATCGGAGTGGAGGTAGTAGTATTGGAGAACAATCTGAGAAAGCAGATGTGGGGGGTCCACAAGGCTGAGCAGTGTCAGAGGTGAGAGGAAGTGAGATGAGGAGGATGCTTGCATATGAAAAAAACTTGGAAGCAGAGAGTGAGCGACAAAAGTCAGGCACATAGTGGCCAATAAGCAAATGTCAAGGAAGTAACTGAAAGGAATGTTGGGGCACTCAGAAAAAATCCAGAGTGCATGGGCAGGTGAAAAAAGGTATCAGAGATGGACAGCATTCAACAGGGAAATAATGGGGTTGGAGATTGGCCAGAGACAAAGGATATAGAAATGGTGAGAGATCATAGAGAGTGTGAGGAAAGGAGTGTTTTGACAAAGCATACTGTTCAAGTTTCTAACATGTTGTTGAGCAAACAGTGCCTTCATTCAGAGACTGTGCAGAGGGGGCAGAGTTTGAGCTCAATTGATGAAGGGGGGTACTCAAGGTCAGGATGTGGGGTTTGAAGAGAATGGGGATGTGGGCCAGTTATTCTGTTGATGTTGATGAGTGCCAAATGTGCTGAAATTTTGCCTTAGGTGGACATTCAATTCATCTTGAGCAATCACAATCTGAAGAAGATGTCAGAGTGAAGCAGAGGGCAGAGATGAGCTGAAATCAGTGGACAGAGGTGGCAATAATATTCTAACATGGTTGGAGGGAGTGAAAAGAAGGGAGGTGCCTATGTATCTTCAAATGGTGACAAAATGTGAGGCTTCATGACTCAAGGTCCATTATGAAGAGCAGAGTTGTGCTTGATAATCAAAATGAGGCATTGAAATGAAGGTTGAGGGTTGAGGGAGTTCAGAAAAATGAGAAGAATGGTTTAGGAGGTAAGGGAGAGGATATCAGAGGATAAGGAGGTGGGTTAGAAGCAAATTGGAAGTCAAGGGTTGAGAGGAAATCAGAGTCTGAGGAACAGTTCTGCAAATGAATGAAAGGTTTTTCTCAACTTTTGAACCAGCAACTAGGACCAGGGATAGAGAGGATGGGAGAAGAGGGAGAGAACAAGGGATGTGATGAGGGGATGAATTGGAAGTGTGATGCAAAAGAGAGTGAAAAAGGCAGAAATTTGGATCATCAGAGTAGTGGACAAAAACTCTGGAGGGACAAAGTGAGCATTTTGGAGTCATAAGGAAGTTGGCATGATTATGAGCACAGTTCCTTATCCCCCTCTTTTAGATTGGCATTCCAACATCAAAAGAAAAATGGGAGGAGGGTAATTGTGCTGATGTTCGATGCCAAAGGCAGTGGGGAGGCATGTGGAGGTAATCAGAGCACTAGAGGTAATCAGGGATGGAATGAGAGAAATCAGAGCAGAGGACTTGGGGGAGGTCAGATGATCAAATTCAAGGAGTAGCCCTGCAAATAAACAAAAGGAACTAAATCAAATTTCAGTGCACAGCAACTAAATATAAAGATTGGAGGTGAAAGGAGGAAGGGAATGGAGACAAATTAGAGGTGGAAAATGGAGAGGAGGTGGAGGCTCAGAGGCTCAGAGGAAGCAGGATCTAAGGTATTCACTATGAAAATGAACAGAAGAAATCATTGACTCAACTTCTAATGCACAGCAACTACAGGTGAAAGAAAAAAAGGAGGTAGAAGAGTAAAGAGCAGAGGTTAGGGGAGAGCAACCAAGGGAGGTTGAGCACCTATATTTCAAAAAGACCAGTTTGAGTGCTCCTATAGCATTCCTGATGATCAGATTAGGATATTGAAACATTGGAGGTCAAATATCAGAGAACTGAAAAGGTGTAGGAAGGGAAACAGAGATGAGGAGAGGAGTGTGATGAGTGCTAAGTGCAAGTACAGAGAGAGGACTGTAGGGTCCAAGGGAACTCGAGGCAAATTCAAGGTATGTCAGAGGTTGTCATCCAGGAGTTGGCTGGCTAGGCCAATGCAAGCCTGAGAAAGAGCTTTGGGTTTTGGAGGAAGAGATTGAAATGAGGTTGATCCTGGAGACACAGAAGTCAGTGTATTGGAGCTGGCATTCCATCCACAAAAGTACAGCATAGGTGCTTCTCAATACCTGCAGTCAAACTATAATGGGTGAGCAAGTGAGATCAGCACTAGTGTGTTTCAGGAATCCAATGAGAGGTTATGCAGATTGCAGCAGAGGTGGTTTTACCTGATTGAGAAAAGTGGATGGAATTAGGTGAAGGGGGGAGGACAAGGGTAATGCCAAAGGATTGGTGGAAAATACAGGAGGTGATGCAGAAATGTCAGAGATGATAATTCCTTGAGGGGAACACATCAGAGATGTTGTCAACAGGTCAGAGAGACACTGTCAAAGCATCAGAGGATTGGAGGAGAGTGTGATATTTTTGGGAAAGGCGGAGATAGACAAAAGAAGGTTGGAGATCATAAGGAGTTCAAGAATGTCCAAACAAAAGGTGGAATATACATATGGGGGTGATGACATCAGAGGCAGAGAAAGGAATGGATGTGTTCAGGAGAGGCAGGACAGAAGTGGAAAGGATCAATGCAAACTCCTGAGGTTAGGTCTGCATAGTCAAGGTTCTAAGGATGGAATCTCAGAATCCTGAACAAGATCCATGGATGCATTGGAGCATGAGTAGAGGCTACACATGACACAATCCTAAGATAAATGTGGTCTCAATGTGGGAGGTGGGATGGAGTGGCTGTCATATTCATCCTGAACACACCTCCTTGCTCCTCCGCATACATCTCCAATTCCATCCTCATCATCTCCAGTCACCTCCAATTGGACCTGATGAACATCACTCAAGGACCAACTCGGACATCCAACATCCAACATCATATTCCCATCAGACCTCCTCTTATTGGTCCCAATCTTGACACAAGTTATGTCCTCCTACATTCTTTATTCCTATGCTTGACCATATGCTCTCTCTCCATTCCATTCCTCATTCCTATGCCCTATGAACACCGCCCATCAGTCCTGCATGTTCTCTGATCATTCCTGTACTTATTCCCTATGATTCTTATGTTCTCCATTCCATATTCCGATCTGATCTCCTTGTATATAAACCCGAGACCCTCCACATGTACTCCTCAGTTTGAATATCAACTAAGTTTCTTCCTCTCAAGTCCTCTCTCTCTCAAGTCTCTCCTCTGCTCTACCTCTCTCCCCACTTCTTGCCTTCTTCTTCTGAGGGCCAGACTTGAGCAAGGGCATGACACATACATCCTGTGCTAATGCCCTCATACCTCCACACCACCATTCCCTGACCTTCATCAGACCTCCAGTCCACCTCTGCCCTTTTCCCCCTTTTCCCTTCAGACCTCTGCCAGACTTGAGCCCAAAGGATCTGGACTTGACAGAGGCAAGGGTTGCATCTGAAGGTGATCGGAGCTATTGGAGTAAGCATTGGAGATGATGCCATCAGAGGGGACATAATGTGAGTGAGGACATTGAGGAATGAGTGGAGGTGTCATTGCAATGTAAAAATGCTAGAAGGCCTGGATTAGGTTTTCTGAGCAGTTAGTGTTGGATGCAAGAGGGAAACTGGACCCAAAATGGATTCAAGGGTCTAGGACAACTTCCAAGAGGAAAAGAAATGAAGTCCACTCAACTGTAGAGCTGGAAAATCCGAGTCCGGACTTCCCCATGACAGTAGGGCTATAGTCTGACTATGAGAACTGTTACAGTCACTTCCACACCCCTTACAACATTTTTGACCCTTCTGACACTTCTGACCACACTTAGAATGTTTGACACACAGGAAGTGATGCTTCCAAACTTGAAAACTTGGAAGTGCGGAAGCTCAAAAGGCTCAAAACCGCAGGAACTCAGAACTGGAACCTCAGAAGCACTGGAAGCACAACAGTTCAACCAGAACTTCATGTTTCATCATGCAAACCATTTCCATTCATACAGTACCTCATGCTATGCATTCCAGACCCTCCTAGAATATTCCTATGTCTTGCATGCATCACACATGATCCTAAGATTATTTTATGCCCTTACCCTACACATGTATCAGCTTCCATTCTTCCACACCATGCCTCCTCCACACCTAATCCTTATGGTTTCCTCATGGACATCTAGATTAGACTACAATGGATACAAATATGTAGAGTAGTATATAAAGGACAAGAATGCAGCCACCAGAGGGCAGTCTTGTCCTCTTGGTGTTTTTCTCAGCAGCTATGGCATCGACTCATTTTCCCTTCCTTGACTATTGAAAGCAGCCTAAAGCCTTAAGTGGTTCTGAGTCATATCATTAGGACAAGACTTTCCTTTTCTCTCTACCCTGCTTTCAGGTCATGAAGTGCTGAAGGTCTTTTGAAGAAGCACCTCAATACACTGACAGAAGTCCTTCCAAAGTTCTGAAGGGAAGTTGGTTGATGCTTACCACCCCTTAGTATCTTCTCTAGGTTTTAGTAGCGGTTGCTTGACAAGGGTTGAGCAGGCCTATCCCACAGAACAAGAGGTAGTGGAGTTTATCAAGGGAGCTGTAGCACAGGGTGCCCTTGATACCTTTTCTCACTCCCACATAGACTGGGAGTCAGACAGAGTAACCCTAGTTGACAGATGCGACTACAAGGAGGGGGAGTTATCAGATTATTGCTCCACAATGCTAGATCCATTGGAGAACATAGCACCACCATCCCCAGTCCCATCCCTCATCTATCTGCACTCCAAAGGGCCAGAAGCACCGGAAGAGCCAGAAGAGCCAGAATCTCTTCTGACTGAAATACTCCACCTCTTCGTGCCCCAGTAGATACATGAGCAGTTGGATGCCTTTGATAGGCAAAGAGATGATAGACTCACAACAGGAGCACCCCTCAGGAGGGAAGAAGTAAGAGAAAGGTACACAACTCCTATCCCACAGTGTAGGCGAAGAGAATGCCAGAAATACTGTAAAAATCTCGACAGACAGTGAGTATATGATTGCATTAATCTACCCCAGAATTTCTCATACCTATGTATAAAGCATCATCTTGAATCATTACAGCCATACCCATTTTATCAGAAGTACTCCAGCATCATGTCTACACAGTTAAATCAGATCCTGGCTGATCCTGCCATTGACTGGACTAAGAAAGTTGATGCAATTTTAAATAAATTTAACCAGTTCCTCAAAATGTATCAACAGTTGGAGGCTAGGCACACTGCCACTAGAGGCTTGCTGGATCAGGCCGCCTCATTCACATAGGGTCAAGGATCTGGAATTGGAGGCAGTTTCTTTCAGAAGATTGAAGTCATTGCTGATCCTGGAGATTTTGATGGAAGCTGTGCCAAATTTGAGGAAT